>PVHX01013323.1:26932-55329 GCA_004024805.1 Geosciurus inauris
ACTCCAGGTTTGGTTGCACGTGGCTGCATCCATCTTGGGACACCAGCCAGGGCCTGGCGGGGGGGGGGGCGTCACCGGGCAGGGTGCCAGCAGGTTTGCGGTCACAACTGCCTCTGTCTGGTGAATCTGTCCAGAACCTGGAGGTCTGGTGTAGGGATGCCTGTGAGTTTGGCTGTACCTGGAGTCTTCCTGCTGGGAGTGCTTGTGGAGTCCTGTGTTGCTGCTGCTTCTTAGGGTCGTGTATCCCTGGTGGTCTCTCTGCCTGTTGTAACACTGTTGAGATCCCAAGACAGCAGCATGGCTGAACATGGGGTTTCTGAAGCCCAGATAGGTGGGAGAGTGACTGGGTTTGCCAGGGCTGATCTGGGCCTGGTGGTCCAGAGAGATGTCAGAGACAGGGCTGAGAAACTTTTGAACTTTGGTGGAGACAGTTCAGTTTTCCATCAAGATTTGTTTTATTTTATTTTCCTATTCACTGACATCTCTACCATATTTGGAGCAGGGTGTTTTTTATGCATCAGTGTATGGAGGACGATGATATATGAATGGTTTTTTGCACTTTTGTTGTATTCTTATACTTTAATTTTTTCCTTTGTTTGTATTATTCCTTTCACTTGTCTGTTTTCCTTTACACCTTTTCTCCAACCAACAGCCAATCTCTGTCTGTTTCTCTTCCACTCTTCTTGTGAATTTTTGCTTCTAGCTTCTCTCTTTCTCCCCTGTGCTACTTCTGTTCTCTCATCCACCATTTGAAATTATAAACTGTTTTAGCCAATTTTCTGTTTATATTACAGACAGTTATTGAACTTATCATTTTGGTTTATGGGGAGAAAGCAATAGTTGCCTTAGTGGGAGGTATTAGGTTTAAGGCCGTATATTGTTTACACTGTGTCCTGATGATGGTGGTCTCACTTTTAAAGGCAAGGTGCTGGAAATCTTCAGAAACACTATAGATCAGCAGGGTAGAATTTGTGCTGCCTTAGGTCCATAGTGCTAGATGGGAAAACACATGAACAACCTGAAAAAAACAAGGGAATAAAGCACCCAAACAAACCAAGATGCTCCAACAACAGACTCCACTGACAACACAACAGAAGAAACATCCAAGAATGAGTTCAGAATGCACATAGTTAAACTCATCTGCAAAGTAAAGGATAATATAAGGAGTGAAATCAAAGAAAAAATACAGGAAATGAAAGATCACTTCAATAAAGAGTTAGAGGTTGTGAAAAAAGAAGTAGAAATTCTTGAAATGAAGGAATAAATAAATCAAATTATAAATTCAATAGAAAACATCATCAACAGACTAGACAACTTGAAAGATAGAACCTCAGGTATTGAAGACAAAGTATATAATCTTGATTTTATTTAATTATTCAGAGACAATCATAAGAAACCATGAACATAACATTCAAAAATTATGGAAAAACATGAAAATACCAAATTTAAGAGTCATTAGAATAGATGATGGAGCAGAGATACAAACCAAAGGAATGTACAATCTTTTCAATGATATAATATCAGAAAATTTCCCAAACCTAAAGAATGAAATGGAAAATTAAATCCAAGAGGATTATAGGACCCCAAATGTACAAAATTACAGCAGACCCACACCAAGACACATTATAATGAGAATGACTAACACAGAAAATAAAGATAAAATCTTAAAGGCCATAAGAGAAAAAAGTCAAATTATGTATAGGAGGAAACCAATTTGGATCTCAACTGATTTTTCAACCCAGACCTTCAAACCTAGGAGGTCCTGGAATAATATATGTCAAGCTCTAAAAGAAAATGGATGCCAACCAAGAATTTTATACCCAGCAAAATTAAGTTTCAAATTTGAAGATGAAATAAAAACCTTCTATGATAAACAAAAATTAAAAGAATTCACAACTAGAAAGCCTGAACTATAGAATAAGAAATACTTTATGAGGATGAACAGGGAAAAAAAAATACTCCATGAGGATGAACAAGAAAAAAAAAGTGAAAACCAGCAAAGGGAAGAACTAGACTAAAGGAATAATCAAACAAAGGAGAAATTAAATCAAATTAAAAACCAGAAATAAATCAAAATGACAGGGAATACAAATTATATCTCAATAATAACCTTGGATGGTAACAGCCTAAACTCTTCAATCAAAGGACATAGACTGTCAGATTGGATTAAAAAACAAGACCCAATAAGATGCTGTCTTCAAGAAACTCACCTCATTGGCAAAGATAACCACAGACTGAAGGTGAAAGAATGGGAGAAAACATATCATTCATATGGATTGCATAAAACAAGCAGGGGTTTCTATCCTTATTTCAGATAAAGTGAACTTCAAGCCAAAGTTAATCATAAGGGACAAAGAAGGACATTTCATACTACTTAAGGGAATTATATATCAGCAAGACATAACAATTGTAAGTATTTATGCCCCAAACAAGGAACATCTGTGTACATCAAACAATGAAGCATCTATATACATCAAACAAACCCTTCTCAATTTCAAGAATCAAATAGACCATGACATAATAATACTGGGTGACTTTAACACACCTCTCTACTGAACAGATCTTCCAAACAAAAAATAAATGAAGAAACTGTAGAACTAATTAATACAATCATTAATTTAGACATAACAGAAATATATAGAATATTTCACCCACCAATGAGTGAATATACTTTCCTCTCAGCAGCATATGGCTCTTTCTCTAAACTAGACATATCTTCTGACACAAAGCAATTCTTAGTAAATACAAAAAAAAAAAAAAAAAAAAAAAAAAAAAAAAAAAAAAAAAAAAAAAAAAAAAAAAAAAAAAAAAAAAAAAAAAAAAAAAACCAGATCTGCATTCTATCAGATCACAATGGAATTAAATTAGAAATCAACAATGAAATAAAAAATAGAAGCTACTCTAACAAATGGAGACTAATAATGATTGAATATACATGATTGAATGATAAATGGATAATAGAAGAAATCAAGGATAAAATAAAAAGATTCTTAGAGGTAAGTGATAACACTGATACAACATTTATAAATCTTTGGGACACTATGAAGGCAGTTATAAGAGGAAAGTTTATTGCATTGAGCTCATTCATGAAAAGACTAAAAAGTCAACAAATAAATGACCTAACATTACGTCTCAAAGCCCTAGAAAATCAGTACCAAAAGCAGTAGAAGACAGGAAATAATTAAAATCAGAGCTGAAATCAATAAAATTGAAACAAAAGAAACAATTGAAAAAAATGACAAAATAAAAAGTTGGTTTTTGAAAAAAAATAATAAACACTTAGCCATGCTAATGAAAAGAGAAAGAGAGAAACTCAAATTACTAAACTACATAATGAAGAAGGAAACATCATAATGGTCATGTCTGAAATACAGAAGATACTTAGAAACTATTTTGAAAATTTACACTTCAATAAAATAGAAAATATCAAAGACATCAACAAATTTCTAGAGACATGACCTACCGAAACTGAATGAGGAGTTCCTGCACAACTTAAACAGATTAATTTCAAGTAATGAAACAGAAAACATCATCAAAAGCCCCAAACAAGAAAAGCCCAGGACCAGATGGATTCTCAGTTGAGTTCTACAAGACCTTCAAAGAAGAATTAACACCAATAGTTCTCAAAGTATTCCATGAAAGTGAAAAGGAGGGAACCCCTCCAAACTCATTGTGTGGGCTAATATCACCCTGATACCAAAACTAGACAAAGACACATCAAGGAAAGAAAACTTCAGACCAATATCTCTGAAGAATGTAGATGCAAAAATTCTCAATAAAATTTTGACAAATCACATATAAAAATATATTTAAAAATAGTGCACCAAGATCAAGGGGGTTCATCCCAGGGATGCAGAGTTAGTTCAACATAGGGAAATCACTAAACATAATTCATCATATCAATAACTTAAAAACAAGAATCATATGATCATCTCAATAGACATAGAAAAAGTATTTGACAAAATATAGCACCCCTTCATGTTCAAACCACTAGAAAAACTAGGGATAGTAGGAACATACCTCAACATCATAAAAACTATATATACTAAACCCAAGGCCAGCATCATTCTAAATGGAGAAAAATTGAAAACATTCCCTCTAAAAACTGGAACAAGACAAGGATGCCCTCTTTCACCACTTTTATTCAACAAGATCTTTGAAACTTTAGTCAGAGAAATTAGAAGAAAGAAATTAAAGGGATACAAATGGGTAAAGAAGAACTCAAACCATTGCTATATGCCAATGACATGATTCTGTATCTAGAAGATTCATAAAATTCCACCAGAAAACTTCTAGGACTAATAAATGAATTAAGCTAAGTAGCAGGATATAAAATTCACACCCATAAATAAACATGTTCCTATACACCAGTGATGAATCCACTGAAAGACAAATTAGGAAAAGTACCCCATTCACAGTAGCCTCAAAAAATAAAATACTTGGGAATCAATCTAACAAAAGAGGCGAAAGACCTCTACAATGAAAACTATAGAACACTAAAGAAAGAAATTGAAGAAGATCTCAGAAGATGGAAAGATCTCCTATGCTCCTGGATAGGCAGAATTAATATTGTCAAAATGGCCATACTACCATTATTATACAGATTTAATGCAAATCCTATTAAAATCCCAATGACATTCTTTATAGAACTAGAAAAAGCAATCATGAAATTCATTTGGAAAAATAAGAGACTCAGAATAGCCAAAACAATCCTTAGCAAGAAGAGTAAAGCAGGAGGCATCACAATACCAGAACTTAAACTACACTACAGAGCTATAGTAATAAAAATGACATGGTATTGGCACCAAAACAGACATGTAGACCAATGGTACAGAATAGAAGACACAGAGACAAACCCACATAAATACAATTATTTCATACTAGACAAAGGTGCCAAAAACATTCACTGGAGAAAAGATAACCTATTCAACAAATGGTGCTGAAAAAAAAAGGAAAACCACATGTAACAAAATGAAATTAACCTCTATCTCTCACCCTGCATGAAACTCAACTCAAAGTGGATCAAGGACCTAGGAATTAGACCAGAGACTGCACCTAATAGAAGAAAAAGCAGGCGCAAATCATCATGTCAGCTTAGGACCTGATTTCCTTAACAAGACTCTTAAAGTGCAAGAAATAAAATCAAGAATCAATACATGGGATGGATTCAAACTAAAAAGCTTCTTTTCAGCAAAGGAAATAATCAGTAACATGAAGAGAGAGCAAACAGAATGGGAGAAAATATTTACCACATGCACATCACATACAGCACTAATCTCCAGGATATATAAACTCAAAAAACTCAACACCAGAACAAACAACCCAATCAATAAATGGGTTAAGGAAATGAGCAGACATTGCATAGAAGAAGATATACAATCAATCAACAGATAAATGAAAAAATGTTCAATGTCTCTAGCAATTAGAGAAATGCAAATCAAAACTACTCTAAGATTTCATCTCACACCAGTCAGAATGGCAATTATCAAGAATGCAAGCAACAATAAGTGCTGATAAGGATGTGGGGGGAAAGATACACTCATACATTGTTGGTGGGACTGCAAATTAGTGCAACCACTATAGAAAGCAGTATGGACATTCCTCAGAAAAGTTGGAATGGAACCACCATTTGACCCAATTACCTCACTCCTAGGTTTATACCCAAAGGACTTAAAATCAGCATACTACAGTGATGCAGCCACGTCAATGTTTATAGCAGCTCAATTCACAACAGCTAAACTATGGAACCAACCTAGGTGTCCTTCAATAGATGAATAAACAAAGAAAATGTGGCATGTATATTCAGTGGAATATTAGCTTTAAAGAAGAATGAAATTATGACATTTGCTGGTAAATGGATGGAGTTGGAGAATATAATGCTAAGCAAAATAAGCCGATCCCAAAACACCAAAGGCCAGATGTTTTCTGTAATACATGGATACTAATTCACAATAAGTGGGGAAGGCACTAAGGAAGAATAGAATTACCTTAGATTAGGTAGAGGGGAATGAAGGGAGGAGAAGGGAGGGCATATGGGGATAGGAAGGATAGAGGAATGAAACAGACATTATTACCTTATGCACATATATGACTGCATGACTGATGTGATTCTACAACATGTACAATCAGAAAAATGAGAGAGCTGGGCACAGGTGGCACACACCTGTAATCCCAGCACTTAGGGAGGTTGAGACAGGAGAATCATGAGTTCAAAGCCAGCCTCAGCAACGGCGAGGTGCTAAGCAACTCAATGAGACCCTGTCTCTACATAAAACACAAAATAGGGCTGGGGATGTGGCTCAGTGGTCGAGTACTCCTGAGCTCAATCCCTGGTACCAAAAGAAAAAAGGAAAAAGAAAAATGAGAAATTATACTCCATCTATGTATGATATATCAAAGTGCATAAATGCATTCTACTGTCATGTACAACTAATTAAAACAAATTTAAAAATTAAGAAAAAACATGCAAGGGTTTCTATCCTCATATCAGATAAAATAAACTTCAAGCCAAAGTCAATCAGAAGAAAAAAAAAGGTAATTTTATACAGCTTAAGGGAATTATACATCAATAAGACATAACAATCATAAATATTTATGTCCCAACCAATGGAGCATCTACATACATCAAACAAACCGTTCTCAATTTCAAGAACAAATAGACCACAACACAATAATACTGGATGACTTTAACCCACCTCTCCCGTGTTCACTGGGTAGATCTTCCAAACAAAAACTAAATAAACAAGCTATACAGCTAAAAATTACAATAAATAATCTAGACTTAACAGACATATATAGAATATTTCATCCATCACTATCTTTTCAGCTGTACATGAATCATTTTTTAAAATAGGTCATATCTTAGGCCACAAAGAAAGTCTCAGCAAATACAAAAAAAATAGAGATAATACCTTGTACTCTCTCAGACCATAATGAAAAAAATTAGAAATCAATGATAAAATTAAAAAATAGAAGCTACTGTAACTCCTGGAGCCTGAATAATACACTATTGAATGATGAATGGATAGCAGAAGAAATGAGGGGTGAAATAAAAAAAAAAAAACTTAGAGGTAAATGAGAATAGTGATACAACATATCCAAATCTCTGGGACACTATGAAGGTGGTTCTAAGAGGAAAATTCATAGCATTGAGCTCTATCATTAAAAGAATAGAAATACACCAATTAAATAATCTAACATTACATCTCAAGTCCCTTGATAAACAAGTACAAATCAACATCAAAAGCAATAGAAGACAGGAAATAATTAAAATCAGAGCCAAAATTAATAACATTGAACTTAAAAATTTTAAAAAATCAACAAAACACAAAGGTTGGTTCTTTGAAAAATAAAATAAAATTCATAAATCCCTAGCCTAGCAAATAAAAAGAAATAGAGGAAAAACTCAAATTATTAAAATTTGTGATGAAAAAGAAAATATCACAACAGATACTGCTAAAATGCAGAAGATAATCAGAAACTATTTTGAAAATTTATACACCAATAAATTGTGAAATCTTGAAGGCATCTGCAAATTTCTAGAGGCATATAACCTACATAATTGCACCAGGAGGACACAGAAAATTAAAACAAATCAGTTTCAAGTAAAGAAATTAAAGATGTCATCAAAAGCCTACAAAGATAACCCAGGACCAGATGGATTATCAGCTGAGTTCTATCAGATCTTCAAAGAACTGATGCCAATCCTCCTTAAATTATTCCACAAAATAGAAAAGGAGGAACCCTTCCAAACTCATTCTATGAAAATAGCATCACCCTGATACCAAAACCATACAAACACATAACAAAGAAGGAAAACTTCAGACCAATATTTCTGATGAACATAGATGCAAAAATTCTTAATAAAATACTGGCAGATTGCATACAAAAACACATTAAAAAGGTAATGCCCCATGATCAAGGAGGTTTCATCCCAGGGATGCAAGGTTGTTTCAACAAAAAATCTATAACGGTAATTCACCATATCAATAGACTTAAAGACAAGAATCACATGAGTATCTCAATAGATGCAGAAAAAGCATTTGACAAAATACAGCATCCATTCATGTTCAGAACATTTGAAAAACTAGGGAGAGTAGGATCATACCTCAACATTGTAAAAGTTATATACATTAAACCCAAGGCCAACATCATTCTATATGCAGAAAAACCTGAAAGCATTACCCCTAAAAACTGGAACAAAACAGGGATGCCCTCTTTCACCACTTCTATTCAACATAGTTCTGGAAACTCTAGCTAGAGCAATTAGTCAAAAGAAAGAAATTAAAGGGATACGAATAGGAAACGAAGAGCTCACACCATCCCTATTTGCCCACATGATCCTATGTTTAGAAGACCTAAAACACTCTACCAGAAAACTTCCAGAACTCATAAGTGAATTCAATGAAGTAGCAGAATACAAAATTAACACCTATAATTCAATTGTGTCCCTATACACCAATGATGAATCAGTTGAAAGAGAAATTAGGAAATCTACCCCATTTACAAAAGTCTCAAAAAAATAAAATATTTGAGAATCAATCTAACAAAAGAGGTGAAAGACCTCTACAATGAAAAACTACAGAACACTAAGAAAGAAGCTGAAGAAGATCCTAGAAAAATGGAAAAATCTCCCATGTTTTTGGATAGACAGAATTAATATTGTCAAAATGGCCATACTCTAATCCCAGCGGCTCAGAAGGCTGAGGCAGGAAGATTGTGAGTTCAAAGCTAGTCTCAGCAAAAGCAAGATGCTAAGCAACTCAGTGAGATCCTGTCTCTAAATCAAATACAAGCCAATTCACTGACCCATGCCAGAGCCCAGACCCAGACCTAGGACTGCACCTGCCCACCTGCACAGGAGCCCAGGCCCAGGTCAGGCCCAGGACCATCCATGCCCACTTGCCCACCCATGCGAGGGCTCAACCCTGGCCCAGGACTGCCCCCTTGGACCTGCATGGGAGCCTAGGCCCAGGCCCAGGACCTATCCCTTGACCCACGCAAGAACCCAGGCCCAGGTCAGGCCTAGACCACCCCTGCTGACCTGTGTGAGAGCCCAGGCCAAGGACTACCCTTGTGCAGAGCAGAGGACCATGCTGTGGCTCCCATTTACCAACTCCTCAATCTCCTGGCCCGCCTCCATCTTGAGACACTGCAGCCATTGCCATAGCCCTCCCCATGTAATAGCCTCCATCTTGGGACAACAGAGGGTCCAGAGGCAGCTCCCTGCCGCAGCACTGCATCTCCAAATGGGCAGCCCAAAGCCATTGTAAGGCCCATGCTTTCAGCCCTATCTCTGAAAGTGATTGCATCCATCTTGGGACACCCCCACTGCTACCTTGAGATACCTCCACTACAGCCATAACCATCTTTAGTTGCAGTAGCATCCATCTGGGGACACCTTCTGGGGACTGAGAGCCCAACACCAAGGTAAGGTACAGGTAATCTGCAGGGACACTAAATAAAATACAAAATAGGGTTGGGGATGTGGCTCAGTGGTCAAGTGCTCCTGAGTTCAATCCCTGTTTCGCCCTGCCTCAGAAAAAAATTGTTTGGTAGCAAACACACTACACAGATTTAATGTAATTCCTACTAAAATTCCAATGATATTCTTCACAGAAATAGCAAAAACAATCATGAAATTCATTTGGAGCAGTAAGAGGCCCGGAATAGCTGAATTAATTTCTTAGCAAGTAAAGTGAAGCAGAAGGCATCACAATACTAGACCTTAAATTATACTACAGAGCTATAGTAACAAAAACAGCATGGTATTGGCACTAAAACAGACATAAAGACCAATGATACAGAATAGACGACACAGAGACAAACTTACATTAATACAGTTATCTCACACTAGACCAAGGCACCAAAAATGTACATTGGAGAAAAGACAGTCTCTTCAACAAATGGTGCTGAGAAAACTGGAAATCTAAATGTAGTATAATGAAATTGAACTCCTATCTCTCACCCTGCACAAAAATCAACCCAAAGTGGATCAAAGACCTAGGTTATTAGACCAGAAACCCTGCACCTATTAGAAGAAAATGTAGGCCCAACACTCCAACAAATCAACTTAAGAACCAACTTCCTCAAGAAGACTTTTGAAGTATAAGAAGTCAAATTTAAAAATCAATAAATTGGATGGTATCAAACTAAAAAGATTCCCTACAGCAAAGGAAATAATCAAGAGCATGAAGACACAGCCTACAGAATAGAAGAAAATCTTTGCCACCATCACCTCAGATAAGGCATTAATTTCTAGCATATACAAGAAATTTAAAATGCTTAACACCAAAAAACAAATAACCCAGTCAATCAATGCAGAAAGGAACTCAACAGACACTTCTGAAAGAAGAAATATGAATGGTCAGCATATATGTAAAAAAATGTTCAATATCTCTAGCAATTAGAGAAATGAAAATTAAAACTACTCCGAGATTTCACCTCACTCCAATCAGAATGGCAATTATCAAGAATACAAGTAACAATAAATGTTGGCAGGCACATAGGAAAGAGGAATGTAGGAGCATCTCCATACCTTCCAACCCCTCCCTTCCATCCTTCCCCATTCTATGCTAGTAGACTGTGCTCTTGCCAAAGAGCACCCCTTTGTTTGTGACCTTTGGATCTGATTTGTCCAAGAGTGTACTTAAGCTTCTATACTTTCTGGAATAAACGGTGTTTTCTGCATCTCGCTCTGGTGTTTCTGCATCTCACTGGGGCAGAGCAGATTCTTTACCTACATCCCGGGGCCTGCAGAATTTGGCTCCATGGACCGCCACCATCCAGAGAGACCCCATATCGTCTTCCTCCCTGAAGACCCCTTCCTCATCTTTTCGATGACCCCAACTCATCGAGCAGGACCCACGTGGCACCCCCCCACCCCGAATCCCCCTTTTAGCTATAGAGGAACACTCACACATTGTTGGTGGGACTGCAAATTAGTGCACTCTGGAAAGCACTATGGATATTCATCAAAAAACTAGGAATGGAACCATTGTTAGACCAAGTTATACTTCTCCTTAGTATATATCCAAAGGAGTTAAAATCAGCATACTACAGTGACAATAGCCACATCAATGTTTATAGCAGCACAATTCATAATAGTTAGGCTATAGAACCAACCTAGATGCCTATCAAGAAATGAATGGATAAAGAAATTGTGGTTTATATACACAAAGGAATAGTACTCAGACATAAAGAAGAATGACTATGACATTTGCTGGTAAATGGATGGATCTGGAGACTATCATGTTAAGTGAAATAAGCCAATCCCCAAAAACCAAAGGTCAGATGTTTTCTCTGATATGTGGATGCTAACCCACAATAAGATGGGGGAGGAAAAGAATAGAAGTACCTTGGATTAGACAAAGGTGAATGAAGATAAAGGAGAGGGGATAGGAATAAGAAAGATAGTGGAAGGAACATAACTTTCCTATGTTTGTATATAAATACACCACAGTGAATTTCAACATTTGTGTGTACCAACAAGACTGGGATCCTAATTAGAATAAGATATATTCCATGTTTGTATAAATATATCAAAATAAATTCTTTTGTCATGATAACTAAAAAGAACAAAAACATTAATTTAAAAAATATAAAATGGTAAGTATTCATGAGCACATAATATATAACAATGGGATTAGTATGATAATGTATTACAATGGAGGGGTTAATGGAGTTTTATGGAAGCAAGTGTGCATGTGTTATAAGATTTCTAAGTATTGCTTTATGCTATTGTCATTTAAATCCAATATTTGTAGTTTCCCATATGTTTACTTTTGTAGTTACCTTTCGCAGTAATCTATTTCTTCATATGGATTTAAATTAGTCTCTTGTGTCCTTCTGTCTTAGGCTGAAGGAATCCCATAAGCTATACCTGCTAGTGTAAAAACAGTTTTCATTTATCTGGAAACATCTTGTCTTCTCTTTTTCTGACATATAGTTTTGCTTCAAGAAACCTGGTTATCAGGTTTCTTCTTTCAGCATTTTGAATATGTCATTCATTTACTGCCTTCTGACCTCCATGGTTTCTGAGAAGTCACTTGTTAATCTCTCAATTTCTAGTTCTTGGCAAGTTGTTTCTTTCTTGTTCCTTTCAAGATTATCCTCATTTTGGGTTTTTGAGAAATAATCATGTGTCTAAATGGGGATCTCATTGGTTTTTTCCTGCTTGGAGTTAACTGAGCTTCTTCAATGTATTGATTAATGTGATTCACCAAATTTGGGAAGACTTTTATTAGTTCATAACAGTTATACATAACATTAGGATTCATTTTGACATAATTATAAATGCATGGAATATAATTTGCTGATTTGAAGCAAAATGACTGCTGATTATTTTCAACCAATATCTTCATAAAAAAGATTGTTCACGCTGAATGAATTCTGAGCCAACTCAATACAGAAAATCCTATTAGTGGGTAATGCAGAAAATTATATTCTTATCCTTACCTTCTCCCTCCTCCCTCCCCCTGTTCACTTTCCTCTATTGATCTTGCTATTTACTTACATTTTTTATATTAGTGTCTTGTGGATATACATAGTGGTGAAAGTCACTGTAGTATATTCATATATATACATTGGAAGGCCACTATTTCCACAGATATTCTGTTCCATTCCCTATCTTCTCCTTTTCTGGAACTCCCATTATGAGTATGTTGATATTCTTCATGGTGCCGTACATGTCTCTGAAACTGTTCATTCCTCATTACTCTCTTCTCTTTTTATTCCTCAGAGTGGAAGATCTGAACTGAGTTCACTCAAATGCGCTGAGCCTTGATTCTTCCAGCTCAGATCTGGTATTGAGAAATAATCATGTGTCTAAATGTGGATCTCATTGGTTTTTTCCTACTTGGAGTTAACTGAGCTTCAATGTATTTTTCATTTAATTTAAATCCAGTGAATTTTTCATTTAAGCTATTTTTCTTTTCAATTGCATAGTTTCTATTTTTTTTAATATTTTTTAGTTGTCAATGGACCTTTATTTTATTCATTTATTTATATGTGGTACTGAGAATCGAACCCAGTGCCTCACGCATGCTAGGCAAGCGCTCTACCACTGAGCCGCACCCCAGCCCCATAGTTTCTATTTTTAAAATATCTCTTCATTGATATTTTCTACTGGGTGGAATATGATCCTCATATTTTCCTTTGATTCTTTAGATATGGATGTCTTAGATCTTTGAACATATTTAAAATAGCTGATCGTTAACTTAATGACTTTCCTTAACTAATTTGATAAGTCTTAATTCTTCATCTTGTTTGTCCATGGCATCCTAAGTTAATTTAGTTTTCAGTGAGTGAATGGAGAGATTTGTTTAAATTTCATTACCCAGTAAGTCTCTCAGTCTTTGTCAAGAGGCTCTGTGTACATGTTTTGGTGTACCTCCAACATTCAGGCAAACAGTGCACAACGTGGACTTGGCATTCACTTTCTGCTTAGATAAAAATTCAATGTCAGTCAGAGGCAAAAATCCAAGGGATTTCTTAAGTCTTCCTTGAAAATGCATATGTGCATGGCCTTTTTGTATTCCCAGGAATATACTGGAACTTTTCAAAGACCCCTATGCACATCTTACTCTTCAACTTTTCCTTTTAATTTTGCTCAGCTTCTTGTTTGCCCCAACTGTTAACTGGCACCTTAGACAGCTTCAATGCTAAACAATTGCTACTGATTATTTTCAACCAACATCTTCATAAACAAAGATTATTCACGCTGAGTGAATTCTGAGCCAACTCAATAGAGAAAATCCTATTAGTGGGTAATTCTAGGAAACTTCCAGATTGATCAAATAGTGATAATTCTCTGACAGTGGTTCCTTTGGCCCTCTCCAAACTATTCCGCCCCTTGCAGTGGCTAGTAAGTTGACATCTTCACCATGATTTCATGGCTATTGATTTTTTAAAGCTACCCTGAAGCTGGTGAGAAGAGGATGGAAATAGAGCAAGTGAAAACGGAATACAGCTTAATATTTAGAAGCAGATTTTTGTAGGTCCTTAGTCATTCTCCTGACATTTTGGATACATTTATTCAAGAAGGAAGAACCTAGAGAAGATTCAGACCACGAACCAGCATTGGTAGTGGAATTCAGGTATGAGTGCTGGGAGCGTGGAGGAAGTAGGATGAATACAAGGCAACCTTCCCTTGGTGAGCGTGACCGTATTGACACTTACTCTGCTCCTTTCTTTCTCCATTCTTGCATTTCACTCACTCTTCCTCCTCTCTGTCACTTTCCTGCTAATTTCTACCTAGAGAAATCCACTCTCTCTTCCTGGACTGGACCCTCTTGCTTTTACACATGCTTGACCCTCTTCCTGTAATTTCCTTCATTCTTTCCCATAAGAACATTCCATTCATTGTTTAACACCTCACATAAATGTCTCCTCCTCACCCACCCTTCCTATGTGAAGAAGTCACTCTCTTCTTTGTTTTTTCATAACATTTTTCTAATCCTCATTTAACCAAGAAGTCCTGAAGCAATGTTTCTCAATCTTTGATGTACAAAAGATTCTCCCAAAACACTGAATATTCACATTCCCAAGCCCCATATACAGAAATACTGATCCAAAGAGTCTGGTGAAATTCACAGATCTGTTTTAAATCAAAACAAAAGGTGATTGATAATGCAGGTGGTACATGAGTCACATTTAAAAAATAGAATTCTCTAGCTCATTCCTTATTAGACTTCCTAGCACAGACTCTGTTTAATAAATATTTATTGAATTAAATTAGTAGATTTCCTCTGGATATCAGGTTTAACATAGTATCTTATATACATATGGCAACCAAAACATTTTTGGTGAAAGATATGAAAATCTATTCTATCCACCCATGTTACCCAAACTTTACTGATGATCAGAATCACCAGGGGAGTATTTTAAAACCAGTGACCACACTATAGTTAGGCAATACTAATAGGGTCTACTCTATGTGTCCCCAACCAGACCTACTAAATGGAAACCCCTTCTCTACACAAGCCACTCACAAATCCAGCAACTGGCCTTTTCTAACAAGAGTACTACACTTGTGTTCTCTTAAATAGCCTCCTTAAAGGGTTTGAAGTTATTTTTAATTTGCACTGAGTGGTTTCTAAATGCATAAAACCTATAGGATGTGATTCAAATTTGTCACTGACACAGTATGAAGGCATAATATTCTGGGCAAAAACAACACCATAACATTTCAAGAAACATTTCTATAGATCTTAAGAAAGTTTTAAACACATCCATAAACTTATTTCTTCACAACTGATAAGTCAACATGTCACCAATATCTTTACTATATTGATGGAAAGAAAACAATGGGAACACAATGCATGAAACTGAATTCTGTTTGGGACATATTTGTTGAATGAAATAAAATACAACTGAAATTCTCTATACAAATCTTAACTTCAAATATTCTTCCCATTTTTTCTACACGTCTTTGAAATGAGTTGAAGTTTCCAACATTTTGAAGTTCCAAATTTAACTCCTATTCTGTGTCTTAAACACTGTATTGTCAGATCATAGCTCCTGCTCCTCTGTTTGGAAAACAAAGTCACCACTTCATTCAAATAACCTGCTTTCCACTATGAGATAAAGAGGTGATTCTGCTTTCATTCATTTTTTTAACCCCTATTAAAGAAAAAGTTTGAGAATATGTCAGGGAAAGAAAAGAAGTCAGATTTTAAAAGAAAACCATCTAGAAACACTAGACTCAACTTTATTTCCTTTATAGCTCTAAGATGTATAATTTATAAGAGTAGAATATATACATAAAAAATAAGATGACAGAGGCCTTATCAATACCGTGAGGAGAGTGTTCTCAAACTTTCTCTGACTTCAACCCAGATTCATGGGCCTAGACACTGATGAAATGGCCTGAAAAGTATGGAAGCTCACCTCCATCACCCACAGATATTACAACTAAAGCTGCTATATTCACGTTTTCAGTGTCCAGTTGAGAAAAGCTGCAGAAGAAAAGAAGGCTTTTACTCTAAGCCCATTGCATATCTAACTTTCTATATGTTACTCAAAGTAGATTCAAACTTCTTTAATTCACAATCTCCATTAACCATAAAAGAGCTCAGTAGCTATTTTATGCCATACTGAGTCTAGGATAATGCCGCATGTTTATCCATAATTTGAATCATAGGTAAACTCAATACAGGTTTCATTGAACAGCTGGGTTCTGAGCTTCACAAAGGGACCTCTCTCCTCTCCTATGCTTTTGTTGCATTTTTTTAAATTTTAAAATCATTTAAAATTTTCAGAAAAGTTTACAGATATATCTTAAAGAACTCTTAGATACCCATTACTCATTTGGCATTTGTCAAAATTGCCAGTTGTTTTTATTATTCTCCTCCCACTCTTGCCTCAAACACTTTAGGGTATATTTTCTAAAACATTAGGAAATTGAACCATTGTACTATACTATTTTCTAACCTTTAATCCTTATTTGAATTTCTCTAATTTTCTCAATATTGTCGTTTATAGATTGTGTGTGTGTGTGGTTCCAAATCCATTGCAGGACACTCTTTGTATTTAGTTTTCACATCTACTTAGCCTCCTTTAATGTGGAATGAATCTTTAGCCTCTGTCTTTCATGAGACTCACATTTTTAGTCTTTTTTTTTAAAGAGACAAGAAAGATGAAAATGTATAGTTGCACTCAATAAATTTGATCAATTCAACTTATTGTTAAATGTTTTATGTCCCTAAGATCTCATATCTACAATATAAAACAATATCAAACAAAACAAATGTTAAAGCTGGTTACATTTATCAATATTTTTTAAAGTCCAGACACATTAAAGATTAGGTTTGCAAAAGATTCTCTCTGAGGTTAAATTGATTGGTGTTTTCTTTGTTGCCTGGAGACTGAATTTATTGATCTAATTTTCATTGTTTTATAATTTATGCAGAGTGAAGATAAAAGAAAAGACAGTAGGAATAAAAATATTACATATACTCAAAGTAGCCAGATTTCAAGGTCATTTGATATCTGGATTGGAAAGAAAATTTATAGGACTAAGAAGAACAAGGAAAAAGGCTTATTAAAATATTTAAAGAAGCAAAAATAAAGTCCAAATAGTAAGCTAGTTTCTTGATTTAATGGTAGGTTCTTAAAATAAATGTCTAATAGATGAATGAAAGAGCCATGAGAACTACTCAGAGTGAGACAAGGGTACATGCTTGAAATAAGATAAACCAAAACCTTGTATATATAGCAGACACTATCAGTGTCCCAACATGCACCCTTGTCTTAGAGGTCAAGTGGCTTTGGAGGACAATTTCCATGTACACAAGTGACTTTCTCTTCAAGACCCTAAATCTCACTGCCTAAGAATCATCTGCACCTGTATTCAGGACTGGCCAGAAATATGAAGAAGTTAACACCCCCTGGAGCAAGCCCCCCACCAGCAAAGGGGTGGGCACTGTGGATATATATGCTATTGAAACATCCCACTCCTGTGGTGCTCAGTTGCAAAAATGTTAATGATTGGGACTTGGGGGAAAAGCCTTTCCCAGTGCAATGATTCAGACACTTGAATCACTTGAAAAATAAGTGGAAAATAATGTATAAAAGGTCAGTAAAAGTGGCTCTTTATACTAGGTACACTGCTTCTCTATAAAATTATGATTAATTTAGGGAGGTTAACAAGCAGAATATGTATGCATCGACATGCACATACATACATGCCAGAGAGCCACTTTGGTCATTCACAAAGAGATCTTTATCTCTGCAGACAGTGAGCATGAAATTTAGGATCTGATAGTTAGGATTACAAAAGTTCAAAGACATCAGAAGGATCAACTAATGCAAGTGTGTTAAACTAAGACTGGGAGACTGTGTAGGAAAACCTGGGATCCTAAACCATATGATGGAGAAATCTGTGGATATAACTGAAGGATATGGCCCTTGAAAATCCCCTTATTCCTTGCAGTTTACAGAGATTGCCTATTTTCCCCAATTAGACATTATTATTCTCCTATACAAGAAGATACTACAGAGTTCTCTCCCATATAAAGAAACAGATACCCCCATCAAATCTGCCCCTATCTCCTTATCTCATTGCCAGGCCAATATCCAGAATGAAATTCCAACACATTCCAGCTTGAGATCTGAGTTTGATAAGGGAAGAAGTAAATATCATATAAAGCTACATGAATTTTATCTCTCACACACCAGCAGAAGCCAGGAGATTGTCCACTGGATTGTATGTTCAAGGTTTTGATCTAGGGGTCAGAATATACACTGATGTGATTTGAGGGCACCATCTTAGGATATGAAATATAACTCCTTGTCAGGGATTCTAGAAGAGAAGAAAAGCTCAGTATGAGTGTGGCTCTTCCAACCTAGGAGAAAGCAATGGCCCATGCTGAATGAAATTGAAATGACCAAGTTGCCATGGCAGGTAATGGAGAAGGGACTAAAAGATTCAGAGAAGTGGACATGTTGTAATGGATCTCTTTGTGAATCCAGAAGACCTGCTGAGGAATATGTTCTGCAAAAGAGCCCACAGGATGTATTAAATATCAAGACCATCAGAAATGTCCCTGGTGAGAGGGTCACTACCATCACTAGGAAATTCAGTGGTGGCTAGGAATGATGACAAGAGAAACAGTCACAAAATCCATATCATCAGTGCCTTGAGAATGTTGAGGCCCCAAAGAAACAGGGCAGCTGGCAGCACTTAACCACCAGAAGCCAGGGATAAGATCTGAGAAGCTTGAGACAGCTTGACTTGGTGTGCAGATAATGAAGGGGACACAGCATCTCAATTCTAGAGAGCCGCCCGTAGGCTGCGTGTGGACTATGGCACATCGTAGCCTATTGAATAGGAGAATCTGGTGTCTGGGAATGACCAGTGGACATTTCTTCTGATTGACTGCCCTGACTCATTGTGAGCACTATTCAAGCTCTGCCAAGGGTCCCACACAGCACTGGAGATGGGGTGACCTGCTGTAGCCGCACAGCCCCTCTGAGATGGGTGTGACCTGCTAAGATACCAATCAGCCTGCTGACTGCAAGACATCATGAAGCAAAACTCCGCCCTTGAAACCTCATCCCTGCCTTTGATGTACCCCCTTAAATAAACCACGGGACCATTTTCTTGTCTAGCTCCATCTCCCATGTGAACTGGACCTATCAGGGGCTCCAAGTTCTGAAACTATCTTCTTTTGTTCTTTACTAATTATTCTAGACTTTAATTTCTCAGGAGGCTTATCCCTCTGAGCAGGCAAGAATTCCCTGGCAAGGCGCTGGCCATCCCGTGATACTCAATAAAGCTGTTGCTTAATATATACAATTGAAATAAATGAATGGATGAGGAGACTCTCACAAAAATTTGCAAAGCCTCTACCACTGCTTAACTTTCTGTCAATGGCAGAGACCAATGAAGGGCTCTCCATCAAGCAGACCAACAAGCCATATGGTGACAAGTTGTTGACATTAGACCCTTCCTACCTGAAGGGGAAATGAATTCTTCCTTTGGGGGATTAATACTTATTCCAGGACTAGGTTTGCCTTCTCTTCCAAAGGTGTCTCTGCCAGCACCTTTCTCTGGGAGCTCACAGGGTGTGTGCAACAGCAACAAAAGGGCCAAGAGAATATCCCCTCGGATCAAAGAATCTACTTCATGATGAAGATGGTGCAAAAATGGGCCTGTGTCCCCTGGTCCTACAATACAGCACCTCACCAAAGAACACTGGGATGACCTCAGTCACGGCAAAAAACATCTTTCTGGGATGTGTGATATCCACGTTTGATGATGTAATATCTATGTTGAACCAATGGCCTGAGACATAGAAGACAAAGTTCTGAATGTTGAGGGGAAATCAATATTTTCTTCCACCATCAATTCTAGGTCTCTACTGGGAAATTTATGGTTTGGGTCTCTGAGTCATCATGCTTTGCTATATTTGACTATTTGGGATTCCTCATTCTTTTAGAATAGTGGGGGTAAAAAGGAGTTAATAAATTAACAAGAGTAATTGACCCTGATTATCATGAGGGACGAGAGTTACTGCTACAATGAAATGGCAGGTGGGAGCATCACTGGAGCATCTCTTAATTCTTCTATGTACCATGATATCTGTGGCAACCATGGTGTCATAAGAACACAGGAGCCAAAGGCTCAGATCTCTCAGCAAAGAGATTTAATTGATCCATTGGGCAAGTTTCCTAACCCAGCAAAAATTTGGCCAAAGATGAGCAAATCTAGAATGGCTATAGAAGATGGTGAAAATGATTATCAGTCATACCCTTGGGATAAACTTCAGCTCATAGAATCAAATGAATTTATTATGATGTTAAAGCAGATCTAGAAGATTCTATAGGCGCTTCACTCATGCCCCCTCAACCTATCCTAAAGTCAAAGGCAGCATCACTGGACAGTGACTGGACCATGACTTACTCTCTTGAAAACCTGCACCTCTTTGCTGCAGGAGCATCTTTCTGTGATTGCAGGAGTGTAATCTGTCCATGCACAGGCTGAAAGTGTCAATGCTCAGCCAGTTAGGGCTGGAAGTTGATGAATAATTATCCCAGATTTGTTGGCCTTTGGTGGGATCATCTGAAGATACACTCTACACACTGGGCTTGAACCCTGGTAGTCCATGGTAGGAACTTGCTCATTAACACCTTCCTAGGCCTTGCTCTCTTCCCTATCTTTCCTTCATTATGCTTCCAGGCATTGTCTCTCAAATGACTTATACTCATATCCTTGTGTCATAGTCTCCTTTGGGGGAGACCTAAACTAAGATAGTACCTGATAAAAATGAAATAACCATATCTGTAGAATTGGTAATTAAGATCAGGAATAACTAGTATATCCTGGCTTAATAATTTTACTAAAATTATCTTCATGTTTTAAATTTACTGATGTATAAGATATAAAATTAGAAGAAAAATATCATGGATCTTCTGTTTGGGAAAATAAATTTACAAAATTTATTTTGTAAATTTTGATGGGCTATAAATTTACAAAATAAAAATCCTCCCGCAATTCAATTCTTGAAATGTTAGATAAAATATTAACAACACTCTTTTAAATGCTTAATTAGGTTCACAAGAAAATTGTTTCAAATACTCAGGAACCAAAAACAAAATGAAATCTGAAAACCTGAAAAATAAGGAGACAAAATTGGCCAATGGTTAGTAAAACCCAAGAATCTGATGGTGGAAACAAATGTGAAACCTCTCTAGAATACCATTCTCAACCCTGGCCATACAAAACCCACAGATGAAACCTTGTCAAAATAAGCCCACAAGCTAACATTTTAAAACCTTAAGGAGAAAAGCCATCGATAGGAAAGTGACTGTCCCCAAGAAAGCTCGGGTAATATAGCTGTTAGACAAAGACTCTAAAATATGTATCTTTAAGTGATTAAAGTAGTAAGAGGTGAATCAAAATCAGAGTGTAGTACAAGATGTTATAATAATGTGTAATTTAAAATAGAACTTCTAGAAATAAAAATATAGCAAGAGATAAAATGTTCAGAGGCTGGATTAAACAATAAGATTAGATAAAATTGAACAGATAGAACGACATCAAATAGAAGTCACCAGAGAGAGTTAAAAGTTGGAAAACAAAAGAAAACTTACAAGACATGGAAGTGAGAATGAGAATATACAAGGTAGGTCCAAGAAAAGTTCTAAGAAAGAGAAGGTAGAGCTGTAAAAGAATATTGCAAAATGTTTCCATAGCTGATAAACACAAAAGTCATCAGATTCAGAAGACATAGTGAAGATCAAACAAAATAAACCCAAGCCTAGGCAACTCCATAAGATTTGAAACCAAAGTATCAGGAAACCAGTGAAAGGGGGCAGGGGTGGGGAAGTAAATAATATACAAAGTAACAAGACACACAACAGATTTTTCAAGACAATAGTAGAAACTAGAATAGAGTGAACTAATTTCATTCAAACTGAGAAAAACTATAAACAAATATTTATATTCCACTAAATTATTAATCAAGATCAAGAGCCAGGGCTGGGGGTGTAGCTTGGTGGCAAGCACTTGCCCAGTAGCCATAAGTCCCTGAGTTCAATCCCCAGCAAATAAAAGTGGAGGAAAAAAACAGGCAAAAATTTTTAAAAATCAGACAATCAAAACTGTGCTCACCACCAACAGAACCTCACTTCTAAAAGAGGTAATTTGGGAAGAAGAAAATTGAACATGAAAATTAGGAATGTAATATGAGAAAAAATGAACAAAAAAATTGGCAAGCATGCAGGAAAATATGAAACTCTGGCCATATAAAACCTGATTATAGTAGCCAGGTGCGGTGGCTCAAGCCTATAATCCCAGCACTTAGGGAGGCTGAGACAGGAGAATCACGAGTTCAAAGCCAGCCTCAGCAACGGCCAGGCACTAAGCACCTCAGTGAGACCCTGTCTCTACATAAAACACAAAATAGGTCTGGGGATGTGGCTCAGTGGTTGAGTGCCCCTGAGTTCAATCCTCAGTACCAAAAACAAAAAAAAAAAAAAAAAAATCTGATTATAGTATATCCAAGTAATTTGTGGTTATAAATAAGATTCAATTAAAACACTAGTCAAAAAAAAAAAAAAAACAAGTATAACTAAATATAGACAATAAGAAAAACTGTTCTGAGTTCCATGTCATATTCCAGATGAATTATATCTAGAATATCATAAAAAAAAATCCCACAACTCAATGAAAAAAAATCCCACAATTCAGTAAGAAATATGTTACAACCCATAGAAAAGATTGAATAGAAAATGCCTGAATAGACATTTTACAAAAGAAACCCAGAAGGCAATTTATGAAAAGGAGCTATACTTTATTAGTGAAATGCAAACTAAAGTCAGTATATAAACCACTGGAAGGTTAAAGTGAATATCAAGCATTAGTAAAGACTGTGGAGCACCTATAACTTTCATATCCTCCTGGTAGAAGTATAAATTAGGACCATCAAATTCCAAATCACTTTTTGAAAATCATTTGGCATTATCTACTACAAATGAACATATGGAGTGACCTGAAAATTCTACTCCCACGTACATACTCCACAGAACATCCAGATTTGCTACCCAAAGACAGGAACAAAAAAAGTAAACAAAACCACCTATCATAACCATTCTGTAGTGAATTTTTATGATTTTATTTTTTGCTGCATTAGCATCCATTCTGAATGGAAGTTGGATTTTCTCATACCAGAGGCCAGGCTCAGTCACCCTTGACAGTTGGCAGTTGGACACCTCCTTTTAGTTCCTCAGTGTGGTCAATCCAGATATCTGCTTTACACAACTTCCTCCTGGTGACTGCCTCTCTATGAACAGCTAGATATAACCTATTGACTGGCCTGGCTGAGTGTTGCACCTCCATGGACTAAGCAGATGTGCCACCATGTCCACCTCTCAATCACAGTGCAACCTCCGAGAACTTATTCCAACTCCTTTTGCATTACCATCCCAGGACCTATTGGTAATAAAATCTTTATTTCCATCCCGTGTCCCTCCTAATCATTGAAGGTGTGTTCCCCATCTTCATGATCCTAAATTAAAACACCTACTAAACCTGAAACAATCCAAGAGTTCGTAAATGTTATATAATCAGTAATTTCCATTTAAAAATCCTATAATAAATGACTACTTCTATAAAATAAAGCCTCATGAGTAACTCAGACAAGCTCTTTCAACTCACATACACTGAGTACTTTCAGGAAAATAAGAGAGAAATTGAAAGGGCATGTAGACCCAGTCTTTCAACTAATGCCTATTCACTGTTTTCATATAATTCTAAAACCATCAATAGATCAGTTATCTTCAACCCCAGCTGGATATGTCCTCGGTTAAACATAGATATTGACCAGTATCTCATATCTCACAATTTTATGATCACTTTAATTGGCATGTACAAGACTATTTAAATACAAAGAGTCAAATAGTCATAGTAATAACACGATTGTTTTCATAGTACACTGACATTTGATAAAATACTCTTGAAGAAGGAATTCTGATTGTGGTATTAAATTGACACTTCCTCATATAATCAAGAAATTCTGACACAAGCACTTTGGAAGACTACTGGCATTTTTTTTTTTTTTTTTTTTTTTTGGTACCGGAGATTGAACTCAGGGGTTCTCAACCACTGAACCACATCCCCAGCCCTATTTTGTGTTTTATGTAGAGACAGGGTCTCACTGAGTTGCTTAGTGCCTCGCCATTACTGAGGCTGGCTTTGAACTCACAATTCTCCTGTCTCAGCCTCCCAAAGTGCTGGGATTACAGGTGTGCACCACTGCACCCAGCTTCCTGGCATTCTTTACTGAAGGTGAAAATATGCAGGCTGTCCACTCCTGAATACAGAGCAATGTATGAGTACACAAGACTGTTCAACACAGTATTATTTGCATTGGAATAAAATGAAAATAAAACTCTATCAACTGAATAATGGATAAATAAAATGATGAAGATTCATACATAAAATCATACGTAGCAATAATATGAACAAACCATACTTCACTCAACAGGGATGTATCCTATAACATAACATTGAGCAGAAGACAGACACAAAGGAATGCATGCTGAATGATTCTATTTGCACAAATGCCACAAGAGGCTATCTATTTGATATATTGATCTACAATAACATATTAATGGCATTGGTGGTAGAAGAATAAGAACAGTGCCTGGGGAGGAAGCACAGGGTCCTCTTGGGTGTTTGATGATGTTCTCTTCCTTGCCTTGGTAGTGACTTAATGGGTGTTTGCTTTGGGATAATTCATGCAGCTGCACATTTGTGTAATATGCATTGCTTTCTCAATAAAAACTTTTCGAAGAAGTAATGGTACATCATTAATATTTTTGATGTACAGAGCAGGCATTATGTGGAAATGCATCGATAACTCTGAATCAAAGTGACTTAGACTCAGTGCAAAAAGTCTGAGGAATACCTTAAATAATTTATTTTGCTCATGTATTCCTTCATATATATGTACAAGGGAGATTTCTGATAAAATTTTCTACATAAGTAACCCTTAAAGAGCTCTTTTAGTAAGTATCAATTTAAAATTCTAAGTGATAAAGCATAGTGGCATAATTTAATTGGCAACTTTTTCTTAGTGGTACATAAAATAATGATGCATTTACAACAAATGCCTCCTTAGATGAGATGATATATAATATTATAAAGGTTATTAGTTAGATATCTAATTTATCCAACAAAAGGATTTTGAATGCCACAAAATTAGGGAGTTAGCAAAAGCATAAAGAAAAGCCTGAGAAATGGTCATGCAATGCAAAGTGGAGTCCATATTAGCAGGAGCCAGCACCAAGCCCAGCAAGTCTTCACTTGTGCGGTGATTAAGCAGGATAACAGTTAAGCATGAAATTCAAGCAAAGAGAAAAGCAGTTTAAAAGACAAATTGAACACGAGCTTAATATCTGCTTTTTTTTTTCTTTTACTTCAAATTAGCCTCAGGCAGCTATTCACTACAAATCTACCAATTTGGGCAAATTGAAGTACTAGTTATAAGAAGCAGCAAAACATCCATATTTTCCTAGACCCCATTTTTTTTTAAGTTATCTGTGTACTTGATTTATCTCCAACTAGACCCTAAGACCATAAACCAAGGAGAGTCATATTTCTTTTGCATGCTCTTTAGCCTCCAACAATGCTTGAAATATAACAGTCAAAAAATATCCCATAAGGTGACATCTCTGCATTGTGACTTCCAAATTCAAATATGTATAACCTAAGCAACGTCTGCCAAAGATGTCAAGAGGAACCTCAAGAGCTCCTAATTTCAATTCACATTTATTAATTTCCTGTAACACCTAGCTGAAACTATCTTCTCAGTTGATACCTACAGTTGGTATTAAGGTGAGTTGTAATTCATATTTCATAGACCTTTTATAGGCCTCAACCCCTATAAAATCCCTACCACCACACAAGCAATTCTGGGCATCCCCAGTAGGTGGCTCACCTTTGCTTAGTAGAGAATCTATTCCTGGTGAATACATCTGGTTCTCTCCTCTCTCCTGAACTAGTGCACCTTCCAGCCAACACCCTCCTCATCAGGGACTTTCCTGTCAGAGAGGTGACACCTGTGGCTTAGAATGTTCTCTCAAATGAAACAGATCATCTCCTGTCTCCTTTGGGATTATATTCTGTTAACTATTTAGGCCCAGCTGCTAGTGTACTAATGTCTTAGAATTTAGAGAACTAGCCCTTTCAATCTTGATTCTGTCCCCTTCTCACCAGGGCATTCAGGTATCCACCCCACAGGGGGATTGGCTTCGAAGTAAATCCCAACAATGTCCTCAGTGATATAATGAAAACTGCCTCTCCCTTTGGTCCAGATAAGGTCTCTGGGGAAAAGCTTCTTGGAAAACTTTGTAATCAAAACTCAATTTTGGTGCCACCAAACTGTCACCTAAATTAGTTGTACCAGTGGCCCTTCAAGATACAGTTAGATGGGGTACCTGATTTTAAACCAACAATTTCAATCTGGATGTTTTGCTGGAAGCATAAAAATGACTGGCTTCTGTCTTTCTGTATTTCAAGGATAGGCAGGTTACTTGTGACAGGGTGGCCCAGCCTGTGAATGCCTGACTATTCTCACTAAGTAAGGACTGGCCTCTGAACAGAAAGGACTCAGTGTGCTTTTTCCTCGTCAGCTGGAAGCATCAGGACTGGGCTGCTAGTGTTGCACTTGCTGAGCCTCTTGGGAGGCAAAGCAATCCAACTAGCTTGGGCTTTGCTTGTATCTCCTAATTCCATGCTGTCTGTGTAAAAACCCACTCATTGGACTACTTCTAGTTTATCCTTTTAAACCAAAAAGTCCTTATCACACTAATATACAATGTGTTACTGGATCTATCCTCCTTGCCTGGCTCTCTCTCAGGAACTCCTCAGCCACAGGCTTCTGCAAACCTAGGGATGCTTGGCAGGCATGTCCAGGCAGGCCTCATGGGCAGAGTTTATAGGAAAGCTATGATGCTGTCCTAAAGATGCGGTAGAAGAGAGTGCAGCTGATTTACTATCAACTATTAAATCTCAGAGAAACTCCTTTCTACAACATCATGTAGTGTTAGAAAGACATTAAAAAGTGAAAGGTGTTGCAAGTGTCAGAGAAGTATTATAAAGATGGCAGTCTGTCCAATAACCAAGGAATTATCTGATGATAATAAAGATTTCTGCCTTATTTTGGCAATGCATATTTTTCAGGTAAAGTAATTAATTCCTTCTGTGGGCACTCTTTCATGATAGAGACTTGTAATGTATAAAATAATACCATTCATGTGGTTTTGAAGTTGCTCATACTTAAACAGTTATTGACTTTGTGAGCTGAACATAGTTTTTGAATGGAGGCATGTAGTGACTTAGGTGAACGTGGACTCCATGTTGAGATAATGAAAGGCTTGGGAGGAATGACTGAAGCTGCATCCACTGAGTTTGCACATGAAGCGACATGCACTGTCCTGATGTATAAAATTGTTTGGTGTTCTAGAAAGACAACTGAATATAATGTGTTTCAGTGGGTTAGAATATTACAGCAAGTTATAAACTTACCTGCTTCAATCAGTAAGCCAAGAAAGAATTAGGTATAGTAAATATACCAAAAAAGGGGGCCTTATTTTAAATTGTTTTAAAACTAGATTTTGTAATAGGATCTCCAAGTCAATCAGTTGACTGTCTACTCCCTTCTACTGGAAGCTATTATCACTCAGTGGTTCTTAAAAAATACATAATAGTGGTATAGATAGATAGATAGATAGATGATAGACAGATTCAGCCATAAATAAGGATGACATTATGACGTTTGCCAGTAAATGGACAGAACTGGAGACTATTGCACTAAATGAAATAAGCCAGTCCCCAAAAGTCAAAGGTCGAATGTTTTCTCTGATATGAGGAAGCTTATTGAAAATAAGAGGGATGGAAGATTTAAAAAGTAGAAGAAAAATCAACTGAGTAGATGAAAGGGGTTTAAATGGGGGATGGGATAAGGAAAAAACAATGAAATGAATGTGACCTAATTTTCCTATGTACATATATGAATATACCACAGTGAATCACACCATCATGTATATCCACAAGACACTTATTTATTTATTTTTTTTTTTTAATTTTAATTTTTATTTATTTTTCTCAAAAGTTGCATTTAAATACATGTTATCAAACATAACAGAAAAAAAAACAAATTTTCAGAAGCTGTACACACTATTCACTGAAAAAATTTGTTGAGGCAAATAGAAAAAAAATTATTACAATCATAATTTTTCTAACTTTGCACAAAATTATAAGCAGATTACATTCTTCATATTAAACATCTTTATATGCACTTTCAATGAACAGTATATATATATATATATTTATATATATTTTTTATCAACCATCTTTACTATACCCATTCCCCTTTCCTGCCCCCCACCTC
>PVHX01013324.1:0-55187 GCA_004024805.1 Geosciurus inauris
AAAGAGAATAAAATTATGGCATTTGCAGGCAAATGGATGGAACTGGAAAGCATTATGCTAAGTGAAGTAAGCCAATCCCAAAAAACCAAATGCCGAATGGTCTCTCTGATTAGTGGATGCTAATGAATAAGGGAGGTGGGAATGCGAAACATAAGAGAAATAGAGAAACACTGGATGCGACATGGGGGAGGCGGGGGGCAGGAAAGGGGAATGGGTATAGTAAAGATGGTTGATAAAAAATATATATAAATATATATATATATATATATATATACACTGTTCATTGAAAGTGCATATAAAGATGTTTAATATGAAGAATGTAATCTGCTTATAATTTTGTTCAAAGTTAGAAAAATTATGATTTTAACAATTTTTTTTCTATTTGCCTCAACAAATGTTTTCAGCGAATAGTGTGTACAGGTTCTGAAAATTTGTTTTTTTCTGTTATGTTTGATAACATGTATTAAAATGCAACTTTTGAGAAAAAAAAATAAAGTAAAAAAATAAAAATAAAAAAATAAAACTTAAAAAAAAAAATTGGAACTTAACTTGTCCAGAAAAGGATTCTGTGAAAGGGTAAGGCCAAAGTGTGGTAATTATAGGATATGGGAATTAGTGCCCATAAAAATAAGCCAAGTGCAAATAAGAAAGATACTTTGACGTCATCTCAGGAATCAGCAATGCCATAGCCATTGAAAGCTCAGAGACAGAAATGCAAGTTTTACAGACTCTAGGAAGAGTCTTTTTAAAAGTAAGCTGCAGGGCTTGCACAGAACTATCTAAACCATCAAGACACTCAGAGGTCACTGTAGTCATGGTTCAAGTGAGCACAAAGACAGTTCACATCAGTGACAGACCTTAGCATTGCCCACATGACACTGGTTCTCCAGGCATGCAGAATGCAAAATGTAAGTCCTGGAGACTTACACTGAGATTTCAAAGGAAAGCCTGGAGGTCTAGTAGTGCATTCCAGGGCTAGGGTCCCTATTTATATCCCTGAGGATGAGGCATGGAACTGTGAGAGTGAAGCCAAAGCTGCAATAGAGACCTCAGGAAGGGAGGGAAGCCTGCAATGCGTAATTCCTGCATAGGGAAGCTACACGCAGTCAGCAGAGACCACACAAAATTGTGAGCCAAAATAACCCTTTTTCCTTGGGAAGTTCATTCTCTCAGGTATTTGTTATTGTGACAGAAAACTGACTAACACATATAGTTTTGGAATAAAGCAGAAAATTAAAAGGCACTTGTCTGCATCATTTTATTGCCATTTTAAAAGAATTTAAGTATTACCAAGCAGTTTAAATGTAAAATAGAAACATATATAATAACAATTTTAAAATTTGCCAGTTAAGCTCTTTATTATACAGATGAAGAAACAGAAATCCAGATGTTAAGTGACATATCCAAGGTTATATATGGAGAAAGCCATCCATGATTGCAACCTAAATTCTCACATCCCTGACAAAATGTTTTCCCCCTCTTCAGTATCATGTTCTCTATTTCCAATTGTGTGTCGATCATCTCTTACCTAATCAATAAATATTTTTAAGTGTCTACTAGCCACTCAGCCAGATTCAAATAACAATGATCCAAATATATTTTTCTCTTGCCTTCAAGACCCTTATTGTTTCTCATTAGCAGAGAAGAATAACAGTAGACTGCACATATTAGGCTATGTTGTTCTTAAAATAAAATGGAAAGGTGAACATGATGATTAAGTGCTAATGCTTAGTGCACACTAAAAGGATACATAGTGGGAGTCATGGTATTTAAAACAGCATCGCAGATAGTGACTATATTCAGCACTTAAAGATAATAGAGAAAGCATCTCTGGCTACACCTGTAACATAAGCACAGGAGACAAAAATTGAGTGATAAAGAAATACTACACTGCTTTAAACTTTTAAAAATTCTTACATATTCCTATAATTAAATTTGTGTGAACCTCAGTAGTTTGTTTTCTCATATTTTATATGTAGGATAGATGAGGCTTAGAAAGGTAATTGATGCATTCACAATTAGTTAAACTAGAAAAGTGATTGAACTAGAATTAGATCATAAGTTTTCTGATTTCTAGTCCCATGTTTTCATACCACAGTGCCACATGAATTATAGCTCAGCTAGCATTCCCTGAAGCAAACAATCATGGTCGGTGCAATGCCTGATTTTGTGCAATAAAAATTGGATTCAGGAATAGAAAAACAATTCACAATTTTAATATCCCTACCATTTGGGTCTTTTTTAAAATTTATTTTTACTGATATATAGAAGCATAAACTTTGTGGCATTTTAATATATCTTGGTACTTACATATCTTGTGTATTGTTTAAATTAGGTTAAACAGATTTTTGCCTCAGACATTTATCATTTCTTTATGGCAAAACTCAAAGTCCTTTCTGCTACTTTTTAAAAATATATAGTTTGTCATTATGATCTATAGTCGCCCTATAGATAACTACAGCACACCAGAATTTCCTGCACCTAACTAGAACTTAGTACCTACTGCCAATCTCTTCCCTTTCTTCCATCCACTAGCCTCCTATAACTGCCATTCTAATCTTAGCTTCTAGGAGATCAAAGTGCTTGGAGTCCATATTTGAATGAGATGATGTGGCACTTGTCTTGCTGGCCTTGACTTGTTTTACTAACATAAGAATCTCCAGTTCCATCCATATTGTAACAAATGACAGGGTTTTATTCTTTTTCAAGGCTGAGTAGATTTCCATGGTGTATACATACCACATTTTCTTTATCTATTCTCTCCTCAGTTGATGGACACTTAGATTTTTTCATTTCTTGACAATTTTTAATTTTTCTATGGTTATTCAGTCAAGAAATGGTTAAGTCTATACCTAAACATATCTTCTGAATTTAAAGACTATGAAATTTCCCTTACTAAACATCTCCCCTTTAACTATAAGAATAGAAATCAAAAAGGCCATCGAACATTGAATTTTTCTTCCTTGCTGAGAAATGTAGCTTTAGTATGTTTGAAAATTTTCATATTTCTCAGTTCTTTCCAGTTATCAACACATTAAAAACTGGAAAAATATCTCTACCTTGTGGCAGCAAAATTTGCTTCTCATCTTGCTTAGAGCTATTATGGTGCAGATGGTGTTATTACACACTCCTGGCAATTCTTATGTTGAAGTCCTCAACCTCAAGGTCATGGTATTGGGAATTGAGGCCTCTGTAAGGTGATTGTCTCATGGCACAGAACCAGTGAGATCAGTGCCCTTATAAAAGAGGCCTGAGAGCAAACCCTGGCCCATTCAACCATGTAAGGTTAGAGTGAGAAGGCTATGAGGAAAAATGTTCTCACCAGATACCGAATCTGCTTATGCTTATAAGTCTCCAGAACTGTGAATTTCTGTCATTTATAAACTACCTAGTCAACAGTATTTTGTGTAGTAGCCCAAACAGATTAAGATAGTTGGTAACTAAGAAAGTACTCACCATATCTTTTTATTACTATAAAAATTATTTTTGGCAAAGAGAAAAATCCCAAAGTAAAATACTTCCTGAAATGAACTCCAGATTACAATACAATATGTTTGCCACAGATTCTGGCAAAGACTACTTCTAGCAGATTTATTTTCACAAGTTTGCCTCTGATCTATGGTTTAGGCCACTTTATCACAACAAAAAATTCTTCACAGTAAGTTTCTTGCCAGGAGTCACAAACCTTTCACTCTCACTTGAAAGTATGTACTTTTTTCTCCCAGGTTCAGAAAATTCTTAAGAGGGACCTAAAATTCTTTTGGCCCAAACAAATCAAATTTAAGCCTGATACTGAGCCCCTAAAATTCTTCTTCACACTCATCCACTGTCCATGAGTTTCCTGGTTATCTTGAGCACTTTGCAATCCTAATTATAATATCCTCTCCTTTTCTCAGGCAGTCTAAGTTTATCTAAACATTAGAGAATTGCAGATATTTATTGGGGGAATTGATGGAGTGATTACTTCTAAGCTATTTCTTGATGCCTGCCTCAGTTGTAAGAAAAACATTTCAAAGTTTGGGAATTCAAATCCCTTTACAGCCAGCATTTTAAAGAAGTGTTGAAAGCGCTTAGATTCTGCAGTTATATAGATGCTAGCACCAGGCTAGGGATGTCACTTTCTTTATTTTTAGTCAATCCTTTTGTTGATAATGTACAGTTTGTTAAGTAAGATATTGAGAACATAACGATGTACAAACTAAGACATGGTTCATTTATTCATGGATTTTAGAGTCTACTACAGTCAATAGACAACAATTACACAAGTTAAACACCACAAACATGATTGCCATGAAATAATGATCTAAGGAAAGATGAATACATCCAAAATGGTCTCCTTAGGAATGTGGTATTTGTGGGGAGCTAACTCAAGCTACGCCCTTAAGATGGAGACTAGCCGCTGCGAAAGTATGTGGGCATGGAGGGCACAGAAGAAGGAGGGATGTGCTTGGTTTACTGTTGATTCCGTGAACATGATCAGCTCGTGGACAGAATTCAGGGGACTTGTGTGCCTTGCCACATGGACAGCTGCTGGCTACGTGCCTTGTCTCTGACTGGCCGGCCGAACTGCCCTATAAGTTGAATGCTTGTTCCGCAAATAAAGGGGTACATGCTCTGACTGGACTCCCTGGTGTGTCTGATTGTCCTGCAGGGGAGGGCTGGGAACGGGCTTCCAGTCGGCTCCAACTCTTCCTGATTTCCACTGCTAGGTGAATGTGGGGGTGCCTCTTCGGCCACTGGTTCGGGAAGGACCGTGACTCCCGCAGATATCGAGTTGTGTTTTAAAGAATAAGATTGACAGAATAAGGAAAATGCCTTACAAAAAAAGAAAACAAGGTAGATAAGGGCCCCGTGGCAAGAAATTATGACATAGTCAAAGGAAAAATTCAGCATTACTGATACAAAGGGGAAGAACACGATTCATGATGGAATAAACTATTGATTTTCATCCTCAGTTCACTTTCTCTATTGTGCCATGCAGCTGCCTTCTGTGGCAGTTTTTCTCCTTCTTCTCCTTCTTCCTGTTACTTTAGTCCTTTGAGTCATTATTTTCCTCATAAAACAGTAAATGTTTAAATCATCATCAGACAAGTAAATTGATAACACCTTCAAGAATGATGATCAACAAATAAAAAGTATACATGAAATAAAATACAATTTCACATACTTTATTTTGTTTTATATTAAATAGTTTCAACATTTTAATGAGCATATTTAGGTTACTATAATACTTATCTAAGAATCATGATGATTCTAAAAATGTGATTAAAAATTGTTTTTGTACTAAGTTTCATAGTCCTTAATTAATCTGTATGGATTTAATAAAGATTAATAGATTCCAAGTTAAAAATATCTAGATAATAAGGTTTTGACCCTTTTCTCCTCACTGAAGTCTATTAGCAAAACAGAGCAAGAGAAAGTTCTTAAATAACTGACAAATAGAAAATATTTTGAAACTAACGGTTGGAAAATATTAGAGCTATAACGATGCCCTTAAAGAGTGTAGTGCTAAGCGAAGTTGACACATCCAGACAACACAATCCTTTAGAAAATATAAGATAGAAATACAGGCCTGCAGAAGAAACCTGAAACATCTCCATAGATTTTTCATTATATTCTGTGTCATAGCTGGGAAGAAAAAATAAAGAAAGAATCTGCTTCTTCATTTTCTGGGAACCAGTTGAAGAAACTAGAATTCTGGACTGAAGAAGTGACAGAGCAAAGAAGAAAAATTGAGCAAGAAGCAGCTCTGTAGCCACTGCCCCAAGTCAGTTGTGCGTATGTTAATACATTTCCACTCTTAACTGTAAAAGCAACCAACACTCTCATTTATATATACAAAAAAGGAGACACAAAAATCTGAGGGTAGATATGGCACCCAGAGAGGAGGAACCTGTTAACTATGGTGACAAAATATCTTAATAGAGTGAAACCCAATTAAAACTTCAGATGATTTACATCATTCTCCCCAATTTAGTCCACAAGTTTTTAAACTAAAAATAGACAGCTTTAAGAAGTTGTCAGTAATAAAACAAAAGAGCAGTTCAGTTTTGAAATTTCTCAAAATATTGAAATGTTCCCTATTATCCCATAGAACAACAGCCAACAACAAATAAACATGCAAACACAAGCCAAAAACTCCCTTCTCAGAAAAAGAAAATATAGAGAAATGAAGGAAACATTCAAACTTGAACACAGTGCACGCTAAGGGGAAATCCTCAAAATCTAATTACTAAAAGAAACAACAGAGAACTTGCAAGTCCTCAGGGAGCAGCAATGGGCATGATGGTAGAATAGGGAAATACAATGAGGCATCAAAATCAGAAGTAGAAGGGCACTTGCACCTTGTGTTACATTGGCACAGCTTTCAGCATGTGAGAAGGTGTTAAGGTGCAGCAGTAGCCCAATAGCAGGACAGGCAAGTCTCATAATGTGTGAGAAATGAACATTGTTCAAAGGAGAGGGATATGCTTTTAATAAAGGGGCTAAAATTGGCTACAGTAGCCAGTGATGAAACCAGAGCAATGGAAACTCCCTGGAACACGCTGTTTTCTAAAGTCAGAAGTTTGGCTACCAAAGAACACCATATTTAAAGGAAATAGATGCTTGCATAAAGTTTCCAGGAGGGATTTACTTGCTTTCTCTCCTTATACAAAAAAAAAAAAAAAAAAATTGATGCAGACAAATTGAACTTAGAGGCAGATAATGAGTAAGTAAACTACTAAGTAAGAAAGTGGTGAAACGAAGTTTCTTAGAAAAAGAAAACATTTACAAAAATAAAGTCAAAATCTTCAGAAACATTGGAAAATATAGACCTGGTAAACAACAAAGTACTGAACATAAAGGATAGAAATCTAAAAAGATAGGAAGTAACTGAAATAAAAATAGACTAAAACTATTAGGAAGAAATTGTTTGATTAATAAGTAAAGAGAGCCAAAATATGCATAATTGGAGTTCCCAAAGGAAAATATCAAAGCAAGTGGAGACAATAAATGTTTGGAAATGTAATTCAATAGACATTTCCTAAAATAGAGTGGAATCTAATATTGCAGAATGGAGTCTAATATTTAGTGCAAGAGAAAATAAGCAAGAATGTTAAATAATAAGTAAGACAAATCTTGGAGAAATTTATGGATTTTTAAAGAAACTGTAGGGTGTCAAAGTTATTTACATATATTTAAAAAACAACTCTTGTTAATATACACATTTAAAATACACTTAGATCCACATTTAAAATACATTTAGATGGCTCAGCATGGGGTGCATGCTTGTAACCCCAATGACTTGGAGGCTGAGGCAGAAGTATCACAAATTTAAGGCCAGCCTCAGCAATTTAGCAAGACCCTAAGCAATTTAGCTAGATCCTGTCTCAAAATAAAAAATATAAAAAAGACTGAGGATATAGCTCAGTGGCAAAACACCCCTCAGTTTAAACCCTAATACCAAAAACATTTTTTAAAAATACACTAAGATGTGCATGAACATACTTTGTGATAACATTGTCCATATTTGCATGTTGGAATGTAGCCAGAGGATGAATTGCCATAGATAAATAGTAAATTCTAGAATTTAAAAAGTATTAAAATTAGGGAAATAGTTCATGATTTAAAAATAAGATATAGCTAAAGAAAGAATTATTGAACAACTATGCAGGTCACCAGTAGGTATACTAAATAAAACACCAAGAGTAATACAGAAAAAGGAGTAAGAAATAGGATATGGTGGGAAAGTGAAGTGTAAAGTGTAACTGAAGTGGTAACAGGAGTAGGAAGGAAGTTGTTGGGCATTTGAAGTGTTTATCAGAAGGATTTTTAAAATATTGTCTTTAGTCTATTAATAAGCCCTAGGAACACCAAACACGAAAGTATAAATTAAACCAAACTTAGGCCACCATAGTACAATTGCTAAAAGCCAAAAGAATGAAAGAAAAATACTTTAGAAGGAGAAGAAATTGAAATATATGTTAAGATCTACTATAATGAGATATATGTGCTCTTATAATCATGCTATGCAAAATTACGTAATAAATCCACAGGCATTATGAGTAAATGAAATTATAGGCACAACACTCAAAAATATTGTCAGTGACCAAGAGGGAATCTAATAAAATTTTCCATATGTCAAATGGTGAAAAATACATTACTATTTCAATAAATATGGTGCTTTTTCTTGAAAAAGATGCAAGTTCTTTTGCAAAGAAAGTATAAGAAGAGTTGCAACATAATTCATAATGGAGATTTTTTTTAAATGAGGTAACTGTTCAGCAGATCTTTCAAGAAGATCTTTCTACGTTGTAGACTTATTTGGGGTATTAAACACATGCAAATCACTTAGAATATGTGGCAGTTCATATGTGTTCATTAATTATCCTTAGTCATCAAGGAAAAAAAAAAACAGTGAGAAACCACTCCATGACCTCAAAATGGTTGAGATAAAATAGACTGTCAACTTAGCATTGGCATTGATGTGGAGTTGCTATTCCCCAAGTAAGATATTAGTGCTTCTAGTGAGAGCCTTCCCTTTATATCATCACATGGCAGAGGGAGGAAAGGCAGAGAGGCAAGCAGGAGTCAATTCTACACTTCCATAAGAGCATTAAATCCATCCATGAAGGCAAAGCGCTCATGGAATAGTTGCTTCTTAAAGTTTCTTCTGTTGCTATTAGTACAATGTTAGTTACATTTGTCTTGGTCTGGATTTATGACCAAGAATTTCTGAGCTCAGACTAATTTATCTAAGCAGACTCATGGGGTGAATCAACAGCCTCACAACAGGATGGGTTTTATAAGCTTTAATATGAGACAATATAACAAAGCAAGCAACAGTTATACTTTGCAATATTGGATATTGTATATAATGAATCAATAACATAGAAAAACAGAAAGAGAGACAGCAGCTCCAGCCCAATAAGCATTCATCAATCAACACTGGATAACACAACATGGGTTTGCAAGTACACTCCAAGCATCATCATTACCTCCAACACCCAGCCTTGGGTAAAATAAGCAACACCAAGAATGGGATAGACACATAGGTAAGAGTCTTCCTCCTCAAAGCACCATCATCACCTTCAGAGTCTTTCTCCTCAAAGCACCATTCAAGATCCTTCTTCTTTACTCACAACAGCATCAACACCTTCAACACCTATCCTCGGGTAAAATCAGCAAAATCAGCAAAATCAGCAATATCAAGGGTAGGGTAAACAACATAGGTGAGAGTCCTTCTTTTCCACTTAAAGAGTCATCACCACCTTCAACACCCAGTCTTGGGTAAAATCAGCAACACCAAGAGTGGTGTAAAACACACAGGCGAGAGTCTTCCTTCTTCCTTGCAAGTCAGCTTCCTTCTTCTCATCATCAGGTTCCTTCTTCTTACTCAAAACATCAGATTCTTTCTTCCCCAGTTGAAATTTCTTCTCAGATGGATTCAATCTCTCCTCTTCAGATGGATCCCTTCTTCTGTCTCTTCTCTCACTGGAATTTCTTCTTTTCCTTCCTTCCAGTTGGAATCCTTCTTCTCCAGTCCAGTTGGAATCCTTCTCCTGGCTCTCACTCCTTTGGAGGACTTAAAAAGACACAGCAACCCCTCCCAACATGCAGTCCAGCGTTATGCAGCTGGCCTTAGGCTGTAAAATCTCTGTGAGGTGGGAACTGGCCAGGTTCCAAAACTCAAAGGATCAAAGGCTCAAAGTTTTGAGGCACCGAACAATAACATTGAGGGTGCTTCCTCAAAGTTTTTCCAAATTCCTCACTAATGAGTTCTCCTCTACTAACTCACACTCAAGGACAGGCCCATAATATTAACTATCTATACAACATTTTAACATGAGTTTTGAAGAGGGCAAACACTGAAACCATAGTAATACCCAAGAGCAATGAATGTACACGTTCATAAAAGACTTGTAAAATAATATTCACAGCAGTTGTATTCATGATCATTTTAAAACAAAAGGGCCCATGACAGGATAATTAGTATAAAAGTTCTAGAATATTCTTGTCAGTTTGCTAGGTAATAAATAGTATAAACTACTGATTCTTGCAACAACAGGAGAAGAATTTTAAAAAATCATGGATGAATTGTCTAAAAACTAAAGTGCCGTTGAGTAAAATAAGCAAGATGAAAAATATCTTATGAATCAATTTATATGTGGTTCCAGAACAGGATAATCTAAGCTCTGGTGATTAACATCAGATCAGTGGAGGCCAGGAAGCTGAGGACAAAGGATAGAGAGAAGAGTTCAATGATTATAAAATAAATTATGTCTTAAGATTGTGGTTCTAAAGATGTTCAAATTTGTCAAAATTCATGAAATTCTATACTTAAAATCCACTTAATTTATATAAACTATACCTTAGTAAAACAGATTTAAAATATTGAAGATATGCTCAAGTGAGGGAATACGTACAAGATATAAAAGTAAGTGAAGTTCTCATTTATGCATCAACATTGATAAATCTGGAAAACATTGTTGTAAATTCAGACAAAATGAGTGCACACTAAATAATTACATTTATTTACATGAATTTCTAAAACCAGCAAAAGTAAGCAAAGGTGCTAAAATTAAGAACACTGACTGAGGATGGATTGAATGGAAAGGAGAGCAACACATTTCTGAAATGATGGGCTCATTAAATGTTTAATTAAAATTTGTTGATTTTCTTGCATGTTATTTATACTTTAAGAATAAAAGAGAAAATATGAATCTATAGGTTTATGTCTTCAAAGCAATCTTGCTGGCTATTTTATTTTTTAAATGTATTCTGATATTTTAGATAGTATTAAATGTCTAATATACAGAAACAATAAAATATAAAAATTAAAAACTTTTTCCAAGTCCTAGTGCATAACTAGGATATATAGTAATTGATATTTTAGCATGAAATTTAAGTTATTTGAATATAAATTCAAAATTGGGAAGGGAAAGGAGGAGACATGAAATTCTGTTATTTGAAGAAAACATGCACAATTCTAATTTTTGAAAAGAAATAGACAAATCATAAAAGGATAAAACACACCTCTTTTCACAATAAATGAAATATTGGCTTATTGTCCAATGGGAATAAATAGAAAAAAAATATCAATGCACAGTATTTGCTTGATGTTTTCAGTGAGCTTCAAAAAGACAACTGACTGTCTTATGTCAAGATTTAATCATGCAGCTCAGTGGCCTGCATCTATGCCTTCTCTGCTAGAGAGTGAATTTTGCCCATAACTGTAACTAAAGGCTAAATTGGAGCTCAAACTCAATCCATCATCTGTTTAGATTTCTTTCACTCATGATAACATAAAAATTACTAGACAGATAATGTTCAACTCCTCTAACATGTTTTAAAAACATGTTCACACATCCAAAATTTTTCTTCATTCTTATGAGACAATTTTCTGTTTTCTCTAAATTTTAAGTTACATTCATATTTTAGGAAGAATGAAAGAAAGAAATCCAAATATAAATTGAAAAACTCTTGTTTGTCTTTCAAAGGGACTGAGCACTTACCATTGGATTCTGCCTCTTTTCATGTACCTTATCAATTGTGATTTATGATTTCACACTTTTTCTTTTTAAGTTTCCTCTCAATCTATAATTTGTTGTTGCAACTCACAATTCAGTGTTTATATAATCTAATAATACCTAGAAATTTATAATATTTGTAGTTGCAACATCACATTAACCAAGATGGTATTCTCTACATTATTGGTTGTAATATTTTTTAGGCTCACAAATGCTTTTAAGAATGTGACCATAGTATAAACTAATGTTCCCAAAGAAATATACATGTATATGCAAATTTGTGTGTATATATGCATGTGTATATATACATATTTGTAACATATATGCAAAATATCCAATGTTCTATATTATTAACCTCAGTGGATCCTATAATTTTTTTCTAGACACTAGATTGAGAAATTTTTCTTCATGCAGTCTTCTATGTTTGGTTTTACCTACTTCACCTACCAGTATTTTGTAGGGTTCAATTGTCTCTATACACTATTATCTGAAATAAGCTTAAATAAACTTGTTTTACTTAAGTTTTATGGGCTTGGTAGGCTTTATTAATATATAAAATTTAAAAATATATATCCATAAAAATTAACAATATAAAGTGTAGATCTAACATCAGTTTCTACCACAATAATGAGAAAAGTTATTATATACAAACAGTTGAAGAATTAGGGAAGGTTTTGATGATTTTAAGACCAGGAAAGCAAGAATATCTTCCTCTCCTACATCACTAAATATAATGGAGAGTTTTTTTTCTCTCTCAACTTATTAATTTTTCTCTTTTTTATTGGTACACTAAATTTTTCTCAATACAGAGAAATTTTCAGCCACTTCTGTATATAGACACAGAGAGAGCATGGCCATTGACAAATTTTTGTTCTTTAGTCATTTTTAAGAAACTCCTATTGGTTAACACAAATTTAAATAAAATAAACACTTGGTATAAAATACTTATTTCAACAGCATAACTATACCATGCCTTGTTATTAATATTCAGGGATATAAATGGGATGGACACATTTACATAAAATATAGGGTCTTTTTGGTGGTAGAGACCTGATATCCTTCTTTCTACAGGAGGGTCTGGGTATCCAGGGGCACTATCAAGCAAAGAGAATCCATGGACTATGAAAGAAGAGTCAGATTGACAATTTGATCCTAACAAAAAGACACAAAGTTTTCTACACAGATAATGTAATTTGGGAAAGATGATAAGCAGACTTTGTGGTTTAGAGCTGGAGAATTACAGTAGTCACAGAAGAGAATTCTGCTTGTGCTATTATTTTCACTTCTATGGTTAAGTCCTGATTGATACATAATTTGATGGAGTGATTCCAGAGGAACAGTCTTATGGATGAGTTGTCCAGATTCATGATGTTTTAGTCTGCTTTATGCTACTTTTACTGAAAAAAAAATCATAGATGAAGTAATTTGTAAAGAACAGAAATTTATTTCTTACAATTCTCAAAGTAGGGAAGTCCTAAAGCAAGGCACTCATGGGTTTGGTTGCTTGCTGAGGGCCTTCTTGTTGTATCCTCACATGGCAAAAGGCAGAAGGGCAAGAGAACAAATGTGGTGTGAAGTGTCTTGCATTAAAGTCTTAATCTTATTACCACTGGAAGGGTTCTCATGTCCTAATCAGCTTTGAAAGAATCTACTTTTACTATCACATTGACAGCACCTGAACTTTGCAGTGTATACACTCAAACCATAATGTTCTGCTTCTGGCCCTTCCAAACTTCATTGATATTAATTTCTTATCAGACACAGACTCACAAATATTTTCTCTTCATCTATAAGCTACTATTCCCTCTGCTGTTTCCTTTGTGGTTCAGAGGCTTTTTATTTTGATATAATTCCATTGTCTAATTTTGCTTCTGTTCCCTGCATGTTTGGGATCAAAACTAAAAATTTCTTGTCTTAAGTCAATGTCATATAATTTTCCCCTATGTTTCTTTCTAGTAGTTTTGCATTTTCAGTCTTTAAGTTGTCTAATCCATTTTGAGTTGATTTTTATGTATGGTATAAGATAAGAGTCCAATTTTATTCTTTCATGAATGGATATCCAATTTTCTCAACCTCATTTATTGAAGATACTTTTCCCATTGTGGAACCTTCATCAAAAAATCAATTAATCACTAACTTCTGGTTGGCTCTGTGTTCTTTTCCATCTTGGTGAGGATGTGGTGGGAAGGGAACTCCTATACACTGATGGTAGGATTTTAAGTTAGTGTAAGCATTATAGTGGGAGGATCACTAAGCCCAGGAGTTTAAGGTCAGCCAGGACATCCCAATCAGCCAGGCAATTTTATATATATACATATATATATATATATGTATATATAAATAAAGCAAAAACTATAAACAAAGAATCAAATAGCAATTTTGTAACTAAAAATGTGATAAACAAAATAAAATAAAATGGGCTCAATAGCTAAAAGAAGTGGACGGAAGAATGAAACAGTGGACTTGAAGATAGAACAAAACAAATCAAAATAGACAAAAAATAAAATAGGGAAAAAAGAACAGAGCATCAGAAATATTTATGTTATCTGAGAAAAGGAGAATGAAAATAGAGCTGACAAGAATTTAAAAAGTAATGACACAATATTTCCCATATCTGTCCACTGAAGTCAGCATGTAAACCTATGAATTTAGGAATCTGAGTGAATCCCAAAAAGAAGCTTTAAAAAGCATATGCCAAGACATTTCATAGTTAATATTCTGAAATTCAAAGATGATGGAAAATATTTGAAAGTAGACAGAGAAATGGACACATTACCTGTAAGAAAACACTTCCAATCACAATGAGTTTCTTATCAGAAATCATGGAAGCTGAAATGGCACAACACACTTCAGGTGCTGAAAGAGAAGAACTGTCAACCTAGAATTCAATAGGCAGAAAAAATGGCATTCAGAAATAAAGGGAAATCAAGACATTCCCAAAGGAATGGAAACTGTGAGAATTTGAGGTCAGCAGGCATATCCTAAAAATATAGCTAAAGGAAATTCTCAAAAATAAATGAAATCATAAAAGAAGGGAACCTAGAACAACAGAAAGGAAGAAATAAGATGGTAAGAAAACATACAAGAAAATTCAATAGACATTCTCTTATTGTGTTATGGCACAAAAATTGTAAAACTGTCTAATGCTGTTCTCAATATATGTAAAGGGAATATTTAAGATAACTATGTTTAAGTTCAGCAGGGATATAACAGGCAGTAAAATTTTATGTGTCATTATAACTGGTAAAACATCGGCAATAATAGATTTTTTTCAGTTATGAATATAGATAGTGTTATACCTGGAACAACTATCAAATATGCTATACAAAGAGATTTACTCAAAAATACTAGAGATAAAGCCTAAATGAACAACCTAAGTTATTTTGAGATAATAAGCCATCAGGTGTAAGACAAAATACGATAAAAGTCTGACTTCTACTACTAATACTAACCCCAGTCAAGTGGAAGATTTAACTAGAAAATCATACACATTAAAGTTACTGGTGAAACTGACCTGCTAGATGTTTAAAACCAAAACTTGGAAACCAAAGATAAGGAAGTAAAAGGGCCAAGGAAGAGGTAGTCAATATTGTGGCCCTTACCTCTAAGGTCAGCTAGGATTCAGGGAATGCAAGAACTGCTCTAAGTGTGCTGCAACAATGAGCAAATCACTTGACCTCCCGATCAGGGGGCTCAAGAGGACCTTAAAAAGTAGGAAGCCAACCAGTGCACATTCTGCAAATAGGAAGGTCACTGGAGAGGGAAATATCCTCAGTGCTTCTAAGGGAAGCCACATGTGGTCAGTAAAACCCTGACCTATCCTGGCAGGTGGCACAACTGGTAGAGGAAGATCAAAAATAACCAAGAGGCTTCACACAAGCTCCCAAAAGTGACCTCTGAAGGATCTCACCTGACCCTAACAGTAGATAGAAACAAGGTTAATTTTAGATCAACAACACCAAACAGGAAAGTGTAACTAAAGAACAAGAACATTTCTTAACTAAAGAATAAATGCATGTTAAAACAGACTTGTCCTTTTAAAAGTAATGATGTACATTTGTGTCAACCTAACCAAAGTAATTAAAGAATATAGAAAAAGAAGTCTTGTGCATGAGTGTCTGATAATAATAATCAGAAGAGACTGCTACAATGATGTTTGCCCTAAGTTAATTTTCTGATCTGAAAGACCTGCTTAAAAAACATCCAGCTCCTGAGATATGTACAGGTAAATAAAACCATTAATGCTCATTTACCTAACCTCATTGGTTATGTCCACTGTTAGGACCTCTGGTAACTGTATTTCTGTTCCTATTCCTCAGTCCAGGTCTTTTTAATCTAATGAAGCTTGTATCTTCCAGATTACCACAATTAAGTGGATGGCAACCCAAGAATATCAACCCATCCCTGCAACTGAGACCAGTGTCTATCTCCCTTAGAATAGTCAGGATGAGACTTTAGATCCCTTGCTAGAAAACAAATCTTCACCCCTCACCAATACTTAAGATTAAGGGATCAAAGTCTGGGTGGAGGGGAGATGAGATAGGGATTTAGGAAAAGGAGAGACAAATACAGATTTTTTTTAAAATTTTTTAATTTGTTCTAATTAGTTATAGATGACGGTAGAATGCATTTCAATTCATTGTATACAAATGGAGCACAACTTTTCATTTCTCTGGTTGTACATGATGTAGAGTTGCACCACATATCTGGTCATACATGTACCTAGGGTAATGATGTTCATCTCATTTCACCATCATTCCTGCACACATGCCACCCTCCCTTTTTCTCCCTCCCCCTTTACCCAATCATAGTTCCTCCATTCTCCCCATACCCCCACCCCCTGCATTACGGATGAGCATCCACTTATCAGAGAGAACACTCAGCCTTTCGTTTTTTGGTATTGGCTTACTTTGCTTAGCACAATATTCTCCAACCCTATCCATTTACCTGCGAATGCCATAATTTTATTCTCTTTTAATGCTGAGCAATATTCCATTGCATATATGTACCATAGGTTCTTTTTTTAATTAATTAATTAATTAATTTAAATGCCTTTCAAGTCATAGTACATATATAGAGCTCAATTTTTTCCATTTCTCTGGTTGCAAAACAGAGCCACACCATTTGTGTTTTCACACATGCACCTAGGGTAGTGATGACCATCTCATTCAGCCATCTTTGCTACACCCATTCCCCTTTTCCTCCCCACCTCCCCCCTGCCCCATCCAAAGTTCCTCCATTTCTCCTATGTTCCCCATTCCCGCTCCCCACCCCCCCACGTATCAGCATCCACTAATCAGAGAGAACATTTGGCATTGGGTTTCTTGGGATTGGCTTACTTCACTTAGCATAATGTTTTCCAATTCCATCCATTTATCTGAAAATGCCATAAGTTTATTCTCTTTTATTGCTGAATAATATTCTATTGTGTATATGTACCACAGTTTCTTTATCCATTCATCTATTGAAGGGCATCTAGGTTGCTTCCACAGTTTAGCAATTGTGAATTGTGCTGCTATAAACATTGAAGTGGCTACGTCACTATAGTATGCTGTTTTTAAATCTTTAGGGTATAGGCCAAAGAGTAGAATAGCTGGATCAAATAGTGGTTCCATTCCAAGTTTTTAAAGGAATCTCCATACTGCTTTCCAGATTGGTTGTACCAGTTTACAGTCCCACCAGCGATGTTTGAGTGTACCTTTTTCACCACATCCTCACCAGCACTTATTGTTGCTTGTATTGTGGATAGCTGCCATTCTGACTAGGGTAAGATGAAATCTGATAGTAGTTTTGATTTGCATTTCTCTAATTGCTACAGATGTTGAACATTTCTTCATATATTTGTTTATTGATTGTATATCTCCTTCTGAGAGGTTTCTATTCCACTCCTTAGCCCATTTAGTGATCAGGTTGTTTGTTTCTTTGGTGTTAAGTTTTTTGAGTTTTTTATATATCTTGGAGATCCGTGCTCTACCTGATGTGCATGTGGCAAAAATTTGCTCCCAGACTGTAGGCTCTCTGTTCACCTCACTGATAGATTCCTTTGCTGAGAAGAAGCTTTTTAGTTTAAATCCATCCCATTTATTGATTCTTGCTTTTATTTCTTGTGCTTTTGGAGTCTTGTTAAGGAATTTGGGCCTAATCTGACATGATGAAGATTTGAGCCTACTTTCTCCTCAATTAGATGCAGGGTCTCTGGTCTAATTTCTAGGTCTTTGGTCCATTTTGAGTTGAGTTTTGTGCATGGTGAGAGGTAGGGGTTTAGCTTCATTTTACTGCATATGGATTTCCAGTTTTCCCAGCACCATTTGTTGAAAAGAGTATCTTTTCTCCAATTTATGTTTTTGGCACCATTGTCTAGTATGAGATAGCTGTATTTATGTGCATTACTCTCTGTGTCTTCTATTCTGTACCATTGGTCTACATGTCTATTTTGGTTGCAGTACCATGCCATTTTTGTTACTATAACTTTATAGTAAAGTTTAAGGTCTGGTATTGTGATGCCTCCTGCTTCACTCTTCTTGCTCAGGATAGCTTTGGCTATTCTGGGTCTCTTATTTTTCCAAATGAATTTCATGATTGCCTTTTCTATTTCTGTAAGAAAGGACTTTGGGATGTTAATTGGGATTGTATTGAATCTGTATAGCGCTATGGGTAGTATGGCCATTTTAATAATATTGATTTTGCCTAAACAGGAACATGGGAGGTCTTTCCATCTTCAAACTCTTCTTCAATTTCTTTCTTTAGTGTCTTGTAATTTTTATTGTAGAGGTCTTTCAGCACTCTTGTTAGATTGCTTCCCAAGTTTTTTTTTTTTTTTTTTTTTTGAGGCTATTGTGAGTGGAGTAGTTTTCCTAATTTCTCTTTCACAGGACTCGTTGCTAATGTATAGAAATGCATTTGATTTATGGATATTGATTTTGGCACCAGGGATTGAACTCAGGGATACTCAACCACTGAGCCACATCCCCAGCTCTATTTTTTTGTGTGTTTTATTTAGAGACAGGGTCTCACTGAGTTGCTTAGCACCTAGCCATTGCTGAGGCTGGCTTTGAACTTTCAATTCTCCTGTGTCAACCTCCCAAAGTGCTGGGATTACAGGCCTGGGTCACCGGCTTTTAAGGGAAACACTCTCAAGCTATTGAAATGCAGAATCAATCCATTGAAATGCAGAATCAAGCCATTGAAATGCAGAAAACACAGATGTAAACCTTGGTCAATGCCCTTGGCCCATGCACTTGTAAAATGAGGGATATACAAAAGCACAGGAATACTGGCAGGAAATTGTAGCTCCACCCTGAATCCACCTCCAGTCTAGCCCCTGACACAGTCTTTCTACAAATATTGGACCCCCAGCCCAAGTCAGGGCTGTTTCTCACTCTCTGGACAGTCCATATTCTCCCTTGAATGTGTATCTACCTTCCTAAATAAACCTCTTTGCTGAAAGAAAGAGAGAGATAAATAAAAATAGATTTCTATAAAATGTTCATATAACCACCAATAATGCAAAATTTAAAAAAAAAAAAACAGGAAAAACAATGAGAACAAATAAAGATTTAAAAACAAAATAAAAATAAAGTGACAGATTTAAGCCTTGACATATCAATGACTAAATGTAAATAGTCTCAAAAAAGAGGGTGGCATGTTGAACAAAGACAAACGAACAAACAAACAAAAGTGGCCCAGAAATGTGTCATCCAAAGAAAACTCACTTAAAACTTACATACTTAGGTTAAAAGTAGAAAGTTGTAAAAAGATACAACACAAAAACATCAATCAAAACAAGTTGGAATGGCTATCTCAATACCAGATGAAGTAATTGTGAAAGACAAAATCACATTTTATAATGATGAAAGAGCCAATCTACTATATTCCAAATAGCAGAGTTGCAAAATAGTGTGAAGCAAAACCTAGCAAATCTGAAAGAAGAAATAGATAAATGCACAATTATATTTGCAGACCTCAACACCCTTTCCCCAACAATTGGTGAAACAGACTGAAAATTAACAACCATACAGAAAAATACAGAACTCTAAGCCAATAGCCAACAGTATTTATTAAACATTTTTAGAACAATCTATCCCCAAACAACAGAATATATGCATTTTTCCCTAGTACAGAACATACACCATTTTTAGATTATATTCTGGGCCTTTAAACAAAGAGAAAACATTAGATTGTATAGAGTATGTTCTCTTACCACAATAGAATCAAATGCTTTTGATACCTGATACTAAACCAGACTACAGCACACATACAAAAAGATATCTCCAGATCAATAACCTTAGTGAATATATATATATACATATGTGTATATATAAAATACCTTAACAAAATTTGCCAAAAAGATTTCAATAATATATGAAAATAATTACATGCTATGAACAGGAGTGTGTATAGGGATGTTAGATGAGAAACCGGTTCAATCAATAAAAATCAATGGACAAAATGCACGACAATAACAAACAAAAGACTCACACAATCATATCTTTTCATGTAGAAAAAGCTCTTGACATGATTCGATACCTATTCATAATCTAAAAAAAAAAAATCAATCTTAGAAACTGGATATAGAAGAAAATTCCTTACACTCAAAGAGGAGCATTTACAAAAACCGAGAGCATACATTAAACTTAATGGTAAAAGGCTGAATGAGTTCCATTTAAGTTCAGAAGAAAGGTAAGGATATTATGCTCACTTCTATTCAACTCAGCACAGAAGTTTCTAGCCAGTATAATGAGCAATAAAAAGAATGAAAACAAAGATTGCTAAGAAAGTGTTTTTTAAAACCATTTACAATATACATAGAAAATTCACAAGGAATCAACAAAATAAATTAAAATTTTAGAATTAATAAGAGGTTTCAGCAAAGTGGCAAGACAAAAGTAGACACACACACCACCCCCATACGCATACATGCAAAGAACACATGGAAACCAAAGTTTAAAATATAATGCAATATTGATGAAATGATAGGGTTTTAATCTACAAAACAAGTACAAGGATTTAATGCTGAAAACTGTAAAACTATTGAAACAAATCAAAGAGGTTCTAAATAAATTGAGAAATATTCTGTGTTCATATATTAGAAAACTGAGCATGGCAAGATGTTAATTTTTCCCAGAGTGACACACATGTGATACAGAGGGTAAAAGAACTAGAATAGCTAAAACATTCTGAAAAAATAGGAGAGCACACTACCTGATCTCAGGTCTTAATTATCTCTACAGTAATCAAGACTGCAAGCTATTGGCAAAGTGACAGACATAAATGGATCAATGGAACAGAATAGAGAACCCAGAAATAGCTCCACAAAGTACAAGCAACTGATTTTTGGCAAAAGTAAAAGCAATTTAAAAGATCAAAGAGACTTTGCAACAAACGGTGCTTGAGAAATTGGATGTCTATATGTGAAAAAACAAACAAAAGCTTCAAAACTTGAACAATGTCTCACACCTTGTACAAACTTTGACTCAAAATAGATCACAGATATATATGTTAAGTATAAAAAAGACTTTATGAAATAACGGAGAAAATACTTAGTAATAGGGCTAGGTGAAGAGATTTTAGAAATGACAGCAAAGTACAATACTTTAAAAATTGCTACGTTAGAATTCATCAATATTAAAACTTCCATTTCATGAAAGACCCTCTTAAAGACAAGCTACAGATTTGGAGAAAATACTCGCAAAATTATATGTTTAAAAAGATTATGTAAAGAATTTTCAAAACTAAGTGTAAAAAACAATCTAATTTTAAAAATGAACAGAAGATAGGAAGAGACATTTCACAGAAAAGGATGCTATGGATTGAAAACAAACAAATTGAAAGATATTCAACTTTACTATCATTAAGACTAAGGTGAGGTATACTACACACTTTTAAGAACAGCTAAAATACAAAATGATAAATTTTAAATGATAAAAAGTGATTAAATTTAAAGATATTTTATTAAATAATTTTGGCAAATAACATCAATTAAATAATAGTAATCACCAAATGCTGCCAAAGATACAAAGAATCTGGCTCTCTCACACATTGACAGTGGAAAGTAAAATGGAACATCCACTCTGGAAAACTAGTATTGCAACTGAAAAATATTAAATGAACTTACCATGGGTACAACCAATAATTGTACTCCTCAGCATTTATGCCAGAGGAATAAAAACAAATGTCATTAGAAATATCTTTCCATGGTTGTTCATAGCATCTTTATTTATTTATTTATTTATTTTGTATGCTTTAGCAAAAACTCAGAAATAAAATAAAATGAGTGAATGGATAAATTAAGCAATATATTCACACCGTGGAATTCTACTGAGCAATATAAAGAACAAACTATTGATCCCTTTGATAGAACTCCAGGCTCTTTGCTGAGTGAAAAGCCAAGCTCAAAAAGTAACTTACAATGTTACTTAATTTGTGTAATACTCTTGAAGTATTAATATTTTTGAGCTGTAAAACAGATTTTAGTGATATCCAGAGGTTAAGTAGAGGTTAAGTATGATGGAAGGGGCGTGTTTATAAACATGTAGCATGAGATCTTGGCAGTGATGGAATTCTCTATTGCTATTGCAGTAGCTGCTATATGTGATGGAATGACATAAAACTATATAAAAATATTGCACCAATACCAATTCTGGGTTTGGATATTATTTTACTGTAATTATATAAAATATAATCATTGGGGGAAATTAAGGATAGGGCACTATCTTTGAATCAATAGTTATGTCAAAATACAAAGAATTTTTTAAAAAGAAAAATGGTAGCCTAATGTACACATTTCTTTGCACCTGAAAAAAGTTAATGATTTATCTCAGAGATTATGTCGTACTACCTAATTCTTTTCATGGCTGTATATATCATATCAATTTTTATTTAGCTCAGCACTGTTTGTTATTTTATTTTTTTGAATTTTTGGTATAATAAGCATTGTTGCAGGAAATATAGATTACAGAATTGTTATCAGTGAGTGTTTATCACAGCACATTCATTATAGTTGGTTACAGTGGTCATCTATTCTAAAAGATTGGGCTCACAACTAGATGGATCAGTTCTATTACAGTACTGGCTGTAAAGTTTTATACGTTGTACTTATCTATATGATAAATTTCTAAGAGTGAAATTACTGGCTAAATCTATTTATTACAGCAAACTTTAAATTAGTTTTAACACTTAGTAGAAATAGTAGTATCTCCTTATTTTTTATTGTTATACAATTTCTTGAACATTGTTATTGATTTAATGTGAATTAACAATCAGTTTTGCTAGCTATAAATTTGCATTGCTATGTCATAGAAAAATGTCAAATTTATAGATTAAAATCAGGATATATGTGCCTCTTTGATATTATGTCATGTCAAGATCATACTGTGAGTATAATTGTTCAGGTACTTTTAGTTATGTGTTACTTTTTCATATAGATTCAAAACATTTTTAATTATTTTCATTTTTGTGGCTTTTGTAAATTGAATATGTTCTTTTAGTACATTTCTTAACTATACTAAAATTTGTAAATAAGAAAATCATTGATCTGTTGTATTTTAAAATTCTTTTTTATAGAATATGGTTCAAACCACTATGTATTTACAATTTACTTTGTTTTCCTTCTAAATACAGAGAAATCACCTTCTCACTGCTAAGCACCTGGGCCTGCACACACACAAACCGCGCCTCCCCACACACCTCACCTTGGAGTTAGGTATAATATGTGGGGCAGAAGTGATGTTTATACATTTTCTGTCCTTTTCCATTAAAACTACCTGCATAATCCTACATATTTTCTGCCCACCTGATATGAAGGCTAACAGAGAACTCAAAATCCAAGGGCAAAGCAGAGTGCTGTTGTGGGCAGAAGCTTGGTCCCTAAGCTATCATATGCAAGACCACGGGGAAGGTTAACTGTCAAACAGTACTGAACAGTGGAATAGAAATGGAAGCCATCAAGGCTTTTCTTAAAGCAGTGAATTTGCCATGACTAAAATTTCCTATTAAAAAGAAATGTGTTTTCCAAGATAATCATTACTACATCTATAAATAAAAATTTTACTTCCTTAACCTATAGTCATTAATCATTCTTCTAATTTAATTATAAAAACTAGTGCCTCACAAATATTATAAAGGCTAAAAAAAGAAATACAGGTATATATTATCCTATACTATGTAATATTAACTAGTGCTAGATTTTATAAATATTTAGTACTTAGACATTTTATGTAATTTCGAGACCACTGAGTTTGTCTGGAAGAAATAAATGCTCTTCTAGATAAGATGGTGTTATTTAAGGGCTCCTCATTTAGGTAGCCTAAGGATAAAATAATGTAAATTTTAAGTATTTTGCTACCTAGCTTTTCCTTTTGACAACCAGCATTATATAATACTCTATTCTTTATTGAAAATTTTTTTAATTCCAAGATGGATTTCATAAATAAGATTTTTTATAATTCATGTTTCTCTTTTTCTTATCTTTACGGCATTTATTCTTACTATAGTAGCTCTAAGAGAATCTTCATTACGTTGCTTTTAAAATATCTTTTGGCAGACAGACACCTGATTTCAATGTGTAATGAATCAGCTTCAATCAGCACAGATTTTACTGAGTCATGTTTAATTACTCCGTGAAATTCATTAACTCTCTTAGCTAAATACTTCCAGGATCTCTTAAAATGTTTATATCTTTTTTTTTTTTTTTGGTACTTGAGATTGAATTCAGGGGCACTCCACCACAGAGACACATCCCCAGCCCTATTTTGTTTTTTTATGTAGAGACAGGGTCTCACTGAGTTGCTTAGCCCCTCGCCATTGCTGAGGCTGGCTTTGAACTCACAATTCTCCTGTCTCAGCCTCCCTAAGTGCTGGGATTACAGGCTTGCGCCACCGCACCCAGCTAAAATGTTTATTTCTTAATCTCATTTGTTTTTCTAGTTAGATTCTCCTTTAATATTCTATATTCTTTTAATTAATATTTCTATTTACATCACTTAAAAAATGTACAAACTTTTACATTATTTCCAAATATTTTTCTTAATGAGTTTCTATTTATTATTTATTATTGTATTATTTATTATTTTGTTTTCTTAATGGTATAATATTTTGTCCAACTTCTAAAAATATTCAGCTGAATTTTTCCCAGAATAGTTATATGAAAATTGTACTCAACCTTTTCTTTGAGTGTTTAAAATTTTAATGACTGAAATATTAGTCATTAAAATAAATGTCTTTGAATTCTACCTTCCATTCTCTTACTTTCTGAGAATTAAAAGACATGACATTGGTGCTTTGATGTATAGAGCTAAGATATTTTTTCGACATTCACAAAGTATTTGTGAACTTTTTTTTTTGGTACTGGGAATTGAACTCAAGGGCACTCTACCACTGAGCTATATTCTCAGTTCTTTTTATATGTTTTTTTTTATTTTGAGACAGGGTCTCACTAAAGTGCTGAGATTGGCCTTGAATTTGTAATCCTCCTGCATCAGCTTCCCGGGTCACTGGTATTGCAGAGATTTGCCACCACACCCATTTTACAAAGTGTTGATTGAAACAAGTCATAAAGATAGTGTTATAGAAACTAACAAATTTTTTTCTATTTTCTTTTATGTTAAAGTATGTTTCCTTTGCTTTTAAAGGGATTTTAAAGTTGTTTACAATTGAGTCATAGAATATTCACAATATTTCATTTATTTGTTACATTTTAATTCTGGTTTGGAGAAAAAAGGACAAAAGATGGAGTTTGGCCTATGTCTCTACCTGGATTTTTTTGTGTGTGCTGTTGTCTAGCTTTATTTTGTTACAGCTCCAGAACAGTGTCTGTACTGCATATGATTTATGATAATTTTAGAAGCAAAGATAAGATCATTTAAAAATTTTACTCTTACATAAATTCAAAGAAGTGACAAAAACATAAGTTAGAGGTAACTTAATCAGTCCATTAATTCCCTGATATGGGATTAACCTTAATAGTAATTTTAGGCATGTAGATGTGGCTGGAGGATGTAAGTCCCTGGAAGCAGGCCTGTGGGACATATATTTTGTTCTTGTGGAGCAGAGCTCTCTCTCTGCTTCCTGATTATCACCTCCTGAGCTAATTTCCTCTGCCACACTCCTCTGCCATGATGTTCTGCCTCACTGTGAGCCCTGAGGAATGGAGTTGGCCTTCTACGGACGGAGATCCTTGACACTGTAAGCCTTAAAGCAAATTTTCCACCTCTGATTGTTCTTGGTCTTTTGGTCAGAGCCCCCAAAAGTTGACTAAAACAATGCTTTAGGATTACCAAATCAAGATCTCCTGATTTAATTCATCTCTATGTAGCCTGGTCATTTTTTAAAAAAATCTGAATCATTGAAAGTTTAATTAGGAAAGAAATTGGCAGTTTTGTCACTTTGCCAGTTTTTGTAAACATTTTTATTGGAACCCAGCCATATTCTTTATTTACTATTGTTGCTGAAATCTTGGTCCTTGTACCTGATGCCAATCCAATAATGAGGACACAGTTTCAAGAAAAAGAAATTTATTACTTTGCTAACAAAGGAGAAACACAGGGGATGCCTGTCCCAAAGGCTGTGATTCTGCCCATCAGCAGGAACAGGGGGCTTTTAAAAAGGTGATTCAAAGGCTACATTCTACTGTTCTATGTTAGAGTTGTAATTCACGTTTTAATTTTGGAGACAGTCATTTCTGGGATCTTCTGGTACCATCCCTAAAGTCTAGATAACTGTGTTCCTATGGTGGTGGGTGTGTGGTCAAGGAAAGATAAATCTGCTTAAAATGGGGAAGAAAGGTAATCTTGTCACCCCTGAGATTAGGGAGAGGGAGATATTAGGAAGGAGCAAGTAGAGAGAAAGAGAAAGAAACATTTTCATTTAAAAAAATCAGTTGCAGTGGCAGAGCAGCAAGGGCTATATTCAAAGCATAAAGTGGACCACTGTTACACCTTCTGCTCTTTACTTATTATGGATGGCTGTTTTGTGCTACTATTGCAGAGTTGAGTAATGACAAAACAGATTGGTTCTTTATAGCAAAAATTTATTCAGTTACTTGTTGGCGGGTTCAGGAAAGATAAACTGTTGACTTCATATAGGGATAAGAATTTTCTATGAAAGTGCAATGGATTAAAAATTGTTTCAACAGAATCAAAAGTGATCACTAAGAAACTTAAATATAAAGAATCTTTGCAATGAATAAATAATAGGGAGTAGAGCTCAAACAGCAGAGTGATGCTGAGACAGCAGATTGCTTAAGGGAACATTTGAGTGTTTAGGAATGTTTTGATGCTTTTTAAAAGTTAATTGCTCTTATTCTTTGAAAATCATTTTCTTAATTAAAGGAAAATTCATTTAAAACTTTTGCATTTAAAAGATTGTTACTTTAAAAATTACTAAAAAAGTACTAGGTCCCAAAGTAATTTTCACACAAAATTTGGTTAATAAACTCTTTACACTGTGTGGGTATATATATATAGATATAGATAGATAGATGTATATATATATGTGTGTGTATATATATATATATATATGTCTATATATATCTATATAAATATATATACATATACATTAACCTCAATAATCTATAATCTACTTATCATAGAACAGATAGATCACAAACAATACAGACTTTATTGTTACCATTTAATCTACTGTTCATAAGTACTTGAGTTCCCTTAAGTCTATCTTTGACATTGACAAATATATGTTAATTGGGAATGAAAAACTTATGCCTCACCAAGGTTATAAAGTTTGGTATAATAAAATTATACTTCAATCACTTAGTAGATTAAGTAGTCTAAGCAAGCTTGAGAATATCTCAGAGAAAAAATAGATTTTTCAAATTATCATATTTCATGTGTGAATGAGGGACTATATCACTTTTCTTCATACAGATGGAAATTATTTTTTCTTCACTGATTTCAACACAGCATAAATATTTTTAACAAATGCCTGAATTTTTATACTATATTCAGTAGAAAAAAAATACATGTTTAATCATGCATTTCGTTATGGGAAATGATTTTTTATAACTAGTCCAAATGAAAATAACAAATTTTAGTGTCCTATTTGTTAAAGATCTCAGCCACATACATACAAAAAAAGTATACCTCTATACTTCAGCAACTTGAAGAAAAAGCTGAATTCTGAATTGCAGGACATTAACTTTTCCTTTCAAAAGAATATCATATTTTATTTAGCTAGATGCGGTGCTGCACACCTGTAATCCCAGTGCTTTGGGAGGCTGAGACAGGAGAATCACAAGTTCAAAGCCAGCCTCAGCAAGAGTGAGGTGCTAAGCAATTCAGTGAGACCCTGTCTCTACATAAACCACAAAATAAGCCTGAGGATGTGGCTCAGTGGCAGTGGTTGAGTATCCCTGAGATCAATCCCTGGTACCAAAAAAAAAAAAAAAAAAAAGAATATTATATTTTATTTAAAAAGAAATTATACAAATAAATGAAAAAAAGATTAAATGAGGAAAATAAATTTTGGTGTTCTATTTTCTATTTTATAATATTCTATTCCAATTAATAACATAATGGTTATGCTTTGAGGAATTGCTTCTCAATGAAGAAAAATCATTTAAAATTTTACTTTAAAATTTTACAACTTAAATATAATATGACACTTTAATAGGCCTCAAGGTAATTTTTACACAAGATTGGGCTAATTTACTCTTTATATTATATGTGTGTATATATAATGTAATTTGCTCAGTAAGTGTGGCATCATTGAGGTTATTCTTTTCTCCTTGAGTAATTCTTGATAATCTGTAATAATTTAGAAAATTAACCATAGCATCACACTTTTAAACTTTGATATAAAATTGTCATATTTTAAAGTAGTTTCTCATCTGGGTGAAGTAGTGATTGCCTGCAGTCCCAGAAACTTGGGAGGCTAAGGCAGGAAGATTACAAGTTCAAGGCCAACCTTAGCAATTTAACAAGGCCCTAAGAAATCTAATGAGACCCTGTTTCAAAAATAAAAATTAAAAAGGGCAACAGATGTAGCTCAATGAAAAAGCACCTCAGGATTCAATCCCTACTCATAAAAATTAAAAATAAAAAAATAGTTATCAAAAATTGTCATTAATATTTTATTGTAACATTTTTATCTTCTTTTTGTTACTTATAATATTCTTTATTTTACTTTCTCTTTTTTTCTTGATGTTATTAAATTATTATATTTTTTTCTGTAAAAAATTATAATAGTAAATAAATTACTAAATTATAAATAGTAAATAAATTACTATTTATTCAAAGTTGATAGATAAAATAAATAAGTAGGTAGATCCCTTTATCCTAATCTGTAATTTCATTATGATTTTCTCTTTTATTACTTTTTGATGAATGTTTTAGGGCTTAAATTAGTAACTGATTCATTTCTGTTTTTCTTATTTTCTAATGTCCTTAAGTTTTATAAATTTATTTTAAATATTCCTTTTTATGTATGCCACAGTCCAGAAAAGTATTTCCATTATTTTCTTGGTCACTTCAGGTTGCTATGAAGTAAGTGGTTTAAACAACACAAATTATTGGTCACTGTTCTGCAGGTTAGGGAGTCCAATATCAAGGAACTGGATAATTTGTTCCTGTTAAGAGCTCTCTCCTAGCTGGCTAGTTTCTTGCTGTATCTTCACATAGTAGAAAGAGAGAAAGATCTCATGTCTCTTCTCAGTAGGGCATTAGTCCCATTATGGGGGTTCCATCCACATGACATCATCCAAACCTAATTGCTCCACCTCCTAATACTATCACATTGGGGGGGGTTAGAGTTTAAACATATGAATTTGGGTGGTAAAACATTCAGTCTATAACAATTATCATTCAATAGCATTCATTTCTAGTTTTCATCATGATTTATTACTGGATGAATGTGTTGCAAAGTCATGTGGATTGACCCTTCCAATCCTAAGGGGAATTTGAACTGTCTTTTTCTATTATTTAATTGAGATCGGATTGCACTTCTACCAGCACCTTGATCTCAAATTTTTTGAAAATTTGTTATAACAGATAGCTAATTTTTAAATGCTACACATTTGTAAATAATATGTATTCTTCAGTTCTAAGATACAGTAATGGAAGGAAGAAAGGAAGGAAGGAAGGAAGGAAGGAAGGAAGGAAGGAAGGAAGGAAGATAATATATAGAGAGATGCATGAATAGATAAAAGATCAATGTGAATGTAAATACAGAGATGCAAAAATGGAGATCCAAAAATGGAGACAAATAAATGCATAATATGTACACACTGGATTAGTTCTATTATAATAGTTTTCTTAAAATATTCTATATTTTATTGATTTTATTTCTGAATAATCTATCAACTAATGAGAGAAGCTGGTAAATGTCCATTCTGAGAAATTGTCAACTTCTCATGGTTAGTTCTGTCAATTCTCACTTCAATATTTTCAGATTAGCGGGGGCGGTCCCAAGATGGTGACCTAGGCAGACGCCACAGTCAGTCTCTCCAGAACTGGTGACTGAAGTTGTGGAAAAACCATCTCCCAGCCAGATTCTGGACATCATCCTACAGCTGTCCCCACAGGAATTTCACTTGCGCATGTACACAGAACCACCAGGCAGCAGCAATTGCCACAAGCAGCGTTTGTCACAAGCAGCGTAACTTCAGCACGAAACGGCTGCAGAGCACCGCTGCCTGCAGCTCCGCTGTGGGTGGTTCAAAGCCCCAGCCCAGGACCCCGCCCCGGGCAGGGCCTGCTTCTACACAGGGGACGTGGGACAGAACCTGGGAGCAAACTGAACTCAACACAGAACACCGTGAAAAGTCAGCGATTTCACCAGCAGCCCAACCCAGAGTTAGACCCTGTTGTGAAACCCACACCCAGGACACCAGCGGGGAAAGCCCAGCAAGCAATGGACAACGCCACTTGAGGTGAAAGAAACCATACCTGTTTATTTACATTGAGACTTTTTTTTTTACCTTTTTTATTCTTATTTTTTTATTTTATCCTTTATCTTTTTCTCTTAATATTTTTATTGTTTGATCTTTTTGTTTTATTTCACAGCTCTTTTCTTCTTTCCCTTCTTTCTTTTTCCTTTCCTCTTTTCTCTCTCATTTTTTTCCTACCCTCTAATCCCCAACAGTTGTGAAACCAAGTATTTGTTATACAGTGGGACATGGTAGATTGGGATTTATGAACTGTATACTAGAGTGGTATTACATAGTTTTATAACGCCCACTTGCTTATGTTTTATTTTTCTTGCTATCTTCTCTCCTCGCTGTACTCCCTTTTCTTCCTCCTTACTGGTCTTCCCCAACTCTCGGTCACTCTTTCTAGTAATAGCCAACTTCTCTAGGTTTCCTTTTTCATGCTTTCTAAGATCTAATAACCATACCCTCATTTCCTACTCCCCAACAATCTATCCTACAACCCATCCTCAAGTTTCCATAGCCCACCAACAGAAACTATAGACCCTTGTGCAAAGTTATTGTTTACATAATAGATTATAAAGGAACCCATAATTATTGTATATCATGACTAAACTGTAAATGTATTTGGGAGCTATTAGGAACTACTTGGTTTGAAACTATATATTGCTTGTATTGAGATCAATCAATATTGGTCTCCACTTTAAAAGAGAGGTTTTGAAACCCTGCAGGGAAACTATACCTGTATAGGAGTAAAAACTAAAAACTTGGATCAGCAGAGCTAGAAGGAAAGACATGTGATCACCATGAAAAAACAAAGAAAGAAAGTAACTCAAACAAACCAAGGTAACACACTACTAGAATCCATGGTCAGTACAGAGAGGAAATGAAAGAACAAGAATTCAGGACGTATATAATTAAAATGCTCTGTGACATAAAAAATGATATAAGAGAACAAGCCGAGTCAGCAAAAGACCATTTCGATAAAGAGATACATAGGCAAATACAGGAAGTAAAAGATCACTTCAATAAAGAGATAGAGAATCTGAAAAGGAACCAAACAGAAATCCTTGAAATGAAAGAAACAATAAACCAAATTAAAAACTCAATGGAAAGCATCACCAACAGATTAGACCACTTGGAAGATAGAACCTCAGATACTGAAGACAAAATATTTAACCTTGAGAATAGAGTTGACCACACAGTGAAGATGGTAAGAAGCTATGAACAGAACATTCCAGAGCTTTGGGATAACATTAAAAGACCAAACGTAAGAATTATTGGGATAGAAGAAGGCATAGAACTCTAAACCAAAGGAATGAGCAATCTATTCAATGAAATAATATCAGAAAACTTTCCAAATATGAAGAATGAATTGGATAATCAAATTCAAGAGGCTTACAGGACACCAAATATTCAAAATCACAACAGACCTACACCAAGGCACATCATAATGAAAATGCCTAACATTCAGAATAAGGAGAGAATCTTAAAAGCCACAAGAGAAAGGAATCAGATTACATATAGGGGGAAGCCAATTAAGATCACTACAGACTTCTCAACCCAGACCCTGAGAGCAAGAAGATCATGGCAAAGCATATATCAAGTGCTAAAAGACAGCAGATACCAACCAAGAATCTTATATCCAGCAAAATTAAGTTTTAGGTTTGATGATGAAATAAAATTCTTCCAAAATAAACAATAATTAAAAGAATTCACAGCAAGAAAGTTGGCACTACAGAACATTCTTGGTACAATATTCCATGAGGAGGAAATCAAAAACAACAATGAAAACCTGCAGAGGAAGGAGCTACATTAAAGGCCAATCAAAGGAGAAACCCAGTCAAGTTAAAAACCGAAGAATAAACCAAAATGTCTGAAAATACAAACCATGTCGCCATAATAACATTGAATGTCAATGGCCTAAACTCAGCAATTAAAAGACACAGACTGGCAGATTGGATTTTAAAAAGACCCAACAATGTGCTGCCTCCAAGAGACTCATCTCATAGAAAGAGATACTCACAGATTGAAGGTGAAAGGATGGAAAAAAATTTCTCACTCACATGGACTGCGTAAACAAGCAGGAGTTTCCATCCTCATTTCAGATAAAGTAGAGTTCAAACCAAAGTTAGTGAAAAGGGATAAAGAAGGTCATTTCATACTGCTCAAGGGAATCATACATCACCAAGACATAACAATCTTAAATATCTATGCACCAAACAATGGGGCAGCCATGTTCGTCAAAGAAACCCTTCTCAAATTCAAGAACCAAATAGATCCCAACACAATAGTATTGGGCGACTTTAACACAACTCTCTCACCACTGAACAGATCTTCCAAATAAAAACTAAACAAAGAATCTACAAGACTTAATAGAACAATCAACGGTCTAGACTTAATGGATATATATAGAATATTCCATCCATCAACAAGAAAATACACATTACTACCCTGCATTCTATCTGACCATAATGGACTGAAACTAGAAATTAATGACAGTTTTAAAAAAAGAAGCCACTACAACACCTGGAGAGTCAATAATTTGCTATTGAACAATGCATGGGTAACAGGGAAGAGATAAAAAAAAATTATTGGAGGTAATTGAGGACTCTGATACAACATACCAAAATCTCTGGGACACTATGAAGGCAGTGCTAAGATGAAAGTTCATTGCATTAAGCTCACATATTCAAAGATGTAAAAGTCAAGAAATCAATGACTTGACACTACAATTCAAAGCCCTAGAAAAAGAAGAACTAAGTAACACCAAAAGAAGTAGAATACAGGAAATAATTAGAATCAGAGCTGAAATCAATGAAATTGAAACCCAAGAAACAATTCAAAAAATAGATAAAATAAAAAGCTGGTTCTTCAAAAAATAAACAAAATTGACAAACCCTTAGCCACTCTAACAAAAAGAAGGATAGAGAAAACCCAAATTACCAAAATTCGTGATGAAAAGGAAATATCACAACAGACCCTGCTGAAATACAGAGGATAATCAGAAACTATTTTGAAAACTTATATTCCAGTAAATTAGAAAACCCTGAAGACACCGACAAATTCCTAGAGACATATGACCTACCCAAACTGAACCAGGAGGACATTCATGACTTAAACAGATCAATTACATGCAAGGAAATAGAAGAGGCCATCAAGAGCCTTCCATCCAAGAAAGCCTTGGACCAGATGGAATCTCAGCAGAGTTCTACAAGGCCTACAAAGAAGAACTAACCCCAATACTCCTTAAATTATTCCATGAAATGGAAAGGGAAGGAGCGATTCCAAACTCATTCTATGAGGCTAGTATCACCTTGATTCCAAAACCAGACAGAGACATCAAAAAAGGAAAATTTCAGACCAATATCCCTGAACATAGATGCAAAAATTCTCAATAAAATTTTGGCAAATCACATACAAAAGCATATTTAGAAAATAGTGCACCATGATCAAGTGGAGTTCATTCCAGGGATGCAAGGTTGGTTCAAAATACGGAAATCAATACACGTAATCCATCACATCTACCGACTTAAAGATAAGAATCACATGATTCTATCAATTGATGCAGAGAAAGCATTCGACAAAATACAGCACCCTTTTATGTTCAAAAAACTAGAGAAACTAGAGATAGTTGGAACATACCTCAACATGGTTAAAGCAATATATGCTCAGCCAAAGGCCCACATCATCCTAAATGGAGAAATATTGGAAGCATTCCCTCTAAAAATGGGAACAAGACAGGGATGCACTCTCTCACCACTCTTATTCAATATAGTCCTTGAAACTCTTGCCAGAGCAATCAGACAGATGAAGAAAATTAAAGGGATATGAATAGGGAAAGAACTCAAACTATCATTATTTGCAGACGACATGATTCTATACTTACAGGATCCAAAAAGTTCCACCAGAAAATTTCTAGAACTGATAAATGAATTCAGCAAAGTTGCAGGATATAAAATCAATATCCATAAATCAAATGCATTTCTATACACCAGCAATGAGTCCTCTGAAAGAGAAATTAGAAAAACTACTCCATTCACAATAGCCTCAAAAAAAAAAAAAATACTTGGGAATTAATCTAACAAGAGTGGTGAAAGACCTCTACAATGAAAATTACAAGGCACTAAAGAAAGAAATTGAAGAAGAGTTTGAAGATGGAAAGACCTCCCATGTTCCTGTTTAGGCAAAATCAATATTATTAAAATGGCCATACTACCCAAAGCACTATACAGATTCAATGCAATCTAAACTAAAATCCCAAAGTCCTTTCTTACAGAAATAGAAAAGACAATCATGAAATTCATTTGGAAAAATAAGAGACCCAGAATAGCCAAAGCTATCCTGAGCAAGAAGAATGAAGCAGGAGGCATCACAATACCAGATCTTAAACTTTATTACACAGTTATAGTAACAAAAACGGCATGGTATTGGCACGAAAATAGACATGTAGACCAATGGTACAGAATAGAAGACACAGAGAGTAATGCACATAAATACAGCTATCTCATACTAGACAATGGTGCCAAAAACATAAATTGGAGAAAAGATAGCCTTTTCAACAAATGGTGCTGGGAAAACTGGAAATCCATATGCAGTAAAATGAAACTAAACCCGTATCTCTCACCATGCACAAAACTCAAGTCAAAGTGGATCAAAGACTTAGGAATTAGACCAGAGACCCTGCGTCTAATTGAGGAGAAAGTAGGTCCAAATCTTCATCAATGTTGGATTAGGCCCCAAATTCCTTAACAAGACTCCAAAAGCACAAGAAATAAAAGCCAGAATCAATAAATCGGATGGACTTAAACTAAAAAGCTTCTTCTCAGCAAAAGAAACTATCAATGAGGTGAGCAGAGAGCTTACATTCTGTGAGCAAATTTTTGCCACACGCACATCAGATAGAGCACGAATCTCCAGGATATATAAATAACTCAAAAAACTTAACACCAAAAAATACAAACATCTCAATCAATAAATGGGCTAAGGAGCTGAATAGAAACCTCTCAAATGAAGATATACAATCAATAAATATATATGAAGAAATGTTCAATGTCTCTAGCCATTAGAGAAACGCAAATCAAAACAACTCTCAGATTTCATCTCACCCCAGTCAAAATGGCAGCTATCCAAAATACAACCAACAATAGGTGCTGGCGAGGATGTGGTGGAAAAGGTACACTCAAACATTGCTGGTGGGATTGCAAACTGGTGCAACCAATCTGGAAAGCAGTATGGAGATTTCTTAAAAAACTTGGAATGGAACCACCATTCGATCCAGGTATCCCACTCCTTGGCCTATACCCTAAAGACTTAAAAGCAGCACACTACAGTAAAGCAGCCACTTCAATGTTTATAGCAGCACAATTCACAATTGCAAAACTATGGAAGCAACCCAGATGCCCTTCAAAAAATGAATGGATAAAGAAACTGTGGTACATCTACATAATGGAATATTATTCAGCAATAAAAGAGAATAAAATTATGGCATTTGCAGGCAAATGGATGGAATTGGAAAGCATTATGCTAAGTGAAGTAAGCCAATCCCAAAAAACCAAATGCCAAATGTTCTCTCTGATTAGTGGATGATGATACATAAGGGGGATGGGAAAGGGGATTGGGTATAGTAAAGATGGTTGATCGAGATCGTCATTACTATCCTTGGTGCATGTATAAAGACAAAAATGGTGTGACTCTATCTGGTTTGCAACCAGAGAAATGGAAAAATTGAGCTCTCTATATGTACTATGACTTGAAATGTATTTAAATAAATTAAAAAAAAATTCAGATTATATTATGAAGGCTATATCATGAAAATAAATTATTATGTATATTATAAGTAGCATACTACTTAAGAGTTATTACATAGTCTTGGTAATTTGATTCTTTCAAAATGTATACTAGAAGTTTTTGTTAATTTCCAATAATACCTTTTAGCCAAAAACTCTGGAAGTATACAAACCTACTTTTTTGTCTAGTCTTTCCTTATATATTTCCAATGCCTTAACTTTTTACTTTTCTTCATCTTTATACTTTATGAGATGCACATTTTTTTCTCATTCATCTTGTCAGTTTTTAGTCTCCTATCTACAGTGTTTTCCATTTTTATTGAGTGTTTATGGATATATTTAAATTCATTTATAACATCTTATGTTGTTTTTTTAAATTTAAGCTACTTTACATATTGTTTTACATTTTTGTCTAATCTACTTTTTTACAATATTTTTCTACTCTGTATTTACTCTGTGTTTGTTTTTCCTTTCTCTTGATCCATGTTTTCTATTTTTGTATCATTTGAGATTCTTATATAACCTCCTACTCACACAGTTGCCCCAACGGCTCCTTAAAGCTAAGAGTATTTCCTGAGCCCTAAGAATGACTTGTTAAAACCATTGGCCTAGACAATTAAAAATAAATAGAGGATAGATGCCAGACTCATACTTTTTAAATTTATATTCACCAGACACTTTTATGTATCTAAAATACCATTAAATACCTGATTAGAATGGCAAGAGAAACTCCAACTCAGTCTTCTACAAAACATATTACCTTGGATAAAAGTGTACATCCTTATAATTCCATTCCAGGGTCACACTTTTCCATCTAGATTGGTTGCATTCTTGCAATGTTCAGAGTCTTCATAAATTCTAGCACATACTCTGTGCCTCCAACTCTGTATTCTTAGCTTAAGAAACTCCATTTTGTTTGGGCTCTCAGCCACCTTAACTTTAGCCCAAACATCAACATACTTTATTTTTGCAGAGTTGCGGTCATCTTGATCTAAGTTTTAATTTAAAAAAACAACTCCAGGATGCTTGCCAAACCCAGGATGCTTACTAAACAGTGTTACAATCTATTTCCCTAACATAGGGTGGGTGTAGGGTGGGCTTATCTAACTGCAATTTCTGCTTCTGTATTGTTGCTTGCTTGCATTGGCTAAAAGGAAAAAATGTCATAGTGCCTGACTCACAGTTTTCTTTTGCTATATAATCTGTAAGTTAAACCAAGTTGGGGGCTACAACTTTGAACTGGCTCTAATTGGCTTTATAGTCCCACCAGCTGAAAAACAAACCTTTAACAAATGAATTTATGAGTTTGTTCTTTCTCATTGATTGGGTATAACATTACTACTTTCTTTATTATTGTTTAATATCTTATTAAGAAAAGAGATGACACTCTAGATATTTTAAGCAAGAGTGTTTTAATGCAGAGACATGGATACAGTGTTCCATGAGGGACTTAGGGGTAAAGGGGGAAAGAAGCTTGTGTTAGTCAGATTTGTATCACTGTAACTAAAATACCTGACAAGAGTAACTTAGAGGAGGGAAAGTTTATTCTTGGCTCGTGGGTTTAGAGGTTGAGTCTATGGTCAGCTGAGTTGATTGCTCTGGGCCCAAGGTGAGGCAGCACATCATGGAGGAAGGGATGAAGGGCATGGAGGAAGCTTATCAAGATATGGCTGCTGGAAAGCAGAGAAAGGGAAAGGGGAAGGGGTCACAGGAAAGGTATACCCTTCCAAGGCATGTTCTCCACTACTGTGACCCACTTCTTCCAGCCATGCCCCACCTGCCTACAGTTATCTCCTAGTCAGTCTTTTCAAACTAGGATGAACTGATTAGGTTATAGCTTTCACAATCTAATCATTTCACCTCTGAATATTTCTTCATGAACTCAGAAGTGTTTGGGGGTACCTCATATCCAAATAATAAAAGAGATCTGTAAGCTGCTTCTGCTTCATGGAAGACATGTTCCTGTGTGTCACTGATATACTATAGAGGATGCCATCACCCTTGCTATATTTAAAACTGACTGCTTCCAATGAAGAAGGAATGCCTCCATATTCTTGATGCTCTTATAATTGCTCCAATCATGAGGGAACATAGATTGTTTTCGGTTACTGTGGTTGCTGACAATTACTGATAGAAGCAGATGTAAATGTTTCTTGCCTTCTTTCTGCTTTTGAATTTTTCACCTATATCATTTTACTGACAGAAGATCTAGCAGGAAGCCAGGAGATAAGAAATTCTGAAAATGTCATTTATAGGATTCTAGTCCCAATGATGAAAAGATATAGAAGTGTCAATGTTGGAGGGAGAACAACAGAAACTAGATGTTGCAGTCTTCCCCCTTCATAGCTCAGCATCTGCGTCATCATCCTTGGAGAAAAGGAGGACAATAAAATGCCATGTCCCTGAAATATACCTCTCTGTTACCAAGTATTTCACTAAGGGAATAATGAGAGCAAGTTTGAGCTGAAATATCCTGATAAATATTTTTTCAGGACATTGGCTTTCCCTCATGTATTCTGGGGATTACACAAGTTAGTGTTGTCTGTAGAAAGTGGCTTTCTACAGACAATTTCCTTGGGAGGCTGGCCATACAATGGAACAGAGCAAGTTAAGCTAGTGATGTCACTACTCTGTACTAACTTATAAAAACCCTTTTCCTGAGCAGGGCATGGTGGCGCAAGCCTGTAATCCCAGCACTTAGGGAGGCTGAGACAGGAGAATCGCGAGTTCAAAAGCCAGCCTCAGCAATGGCGAGGCGCTAAGCAACTCAGTGAGACCCTGTCTCTACATAAAACACAAAAAATAGGACTGTGGATGTGGCTCAGTGGTCAAGTGCCCCTGAGTTCAATCTCCAGTACCAAAAACCAAAAAACAAAAAACCCTTCTCCTTCTGGTAATTGTGCACAACTGAAGACATGGGTACACTGGATAAGCACCATTCATCTAGCTGGTCACCACAGGACAAGGGGTGGTGGGGATAGAGATACTATCTTCTGGTGAAGCACCTGAGGAACACAAGTGCTAGTTGTCCAGTCTGTCACCACTTGACCTTCCCCCTAAGCATTTTTAAATAAACTCTTCCTCTCTTGCCATCTCTGGGTACTTCCTTTGGTCTCTTGGGTATAGGCCCCACTGCCTAAACACAACTAGACTGTGGGCAGCATAGCATCTTTGCATGCTTTTCTACTCTTCTTTAAATTTCTACCCCAAAACAATAAAAATGTTCAACCTTTGGCTTTGGGGGACTGGCTTATTTCACTTAGCATGATAATCTCCAGATCCATCCATTTCCTGGGAAATGTCATAAAATCATTTTTATTTATGGCTGAGTAATACTCCATTGTGTATGTATGCCATATTTTCTTTATCCATTCATGTGTCGGAGGGCACCTAGATTGGCTCCATAGCTTAGCTATTGTGAATTGAGCTGCTATAAACATTGATGTGGCTGCATCACTGTAGTATGCTGATTTAAAATCCTTTGGATATATACTCACTAGTGAGATAGATGGGTCATATGGTGGTTCCATTCCTAGTTTTCTGAGGAATTTCCATAATGCTTTCCAGAGTGATTGCACCAATTTGCAGTCCTACCAGTAATGTATTAGTATACCTTTGTTCTCACATCCTCGCCAACATTTATTATTACTTGTATACTTGAAAATTGCCATTCTGAGTGGAGTGAGATGAAATCTCAGTATAGTTTTAATTTGCATTTCTCTAATTGCTAGAGATGTCAAACATTTTTTCATATGTTTGTTCACCATTTGTATTTATTTTCTGAAGTTTCTGTTCAGTTTCCTTTGCCCACTTATTTATTGGGTTATTTATTTTTTTGGTATTAAGTTTTTTTGAGTTTTTTCTGTATCCTGGAAATTAATGCCCTATCTGAGGTGCAGGTGGCAAAGATTTTCTCTCCTTCTGTAGGCTCTTCCTTCACAATCTTGATTGTTTCCTTTGCTGTGAAGAAGCTTTTTAACTTGAATGCATCCCATTTATTGATTATTTATTGTACTTCTTGTGCTTTAAGTGTCTTAAGAAGTCAGTTCCTGAACTGATATGCCAGAATATTGGGCCTATATATTTTTCTAGTACATACAGGGATTCTGATATAATTTCTAAGTCTTTTATTCACTTTGAGTTAAGATTTGTGCAGGGTGAGTGATACACATATTACATATAGATTTTCAGTTTTCCAGCATCATTTGTCAAAGAGTCTTTTCTGCAACATATGTTTTTAGTGCCTTTGAGGCAATATGAGGTAACTGTTTATGCAGGTTTCTCTCTATGTCTTCTATTTTGTTCCACTGGTCTTCATGCCTTTCTTGGTGCCAATACCATGTTGTTTTTGTTGCTTTGCTCTGTAATATAATATGCACACACAAAACACACACACATTCTAGTCCTTGCTTTCACTAAATACATACATAGACTTTAAGGAATAGGTCTTCTGGATCCTGGTAAATACTTACACTTAACTTTAGTAGATACTGCCTAATTATTTGGTCTTCCACTGTTACTACTGAATATTAAAACATCAAGTGGCACATAAGAGAATGGGTAGAATTCCAGTCATAACCTTTCATTGCATTATGTAACAGGCTTAACTTCTCCTTGAGTATTTCTATGAGTCATTTCATTTTTTTCAATTCCTTCCCACTTTGCCTCTTGATTCATTTACAACAAAGCCCCAAATAGCCAGATGATGATTCATCATCAAATTCATTTCAATCGTTGTTATATCCCTGGTTGAAACAAAATACCTTCTTTGAGAAATAAAACTACTTAAGAAAACTCAAACTGAAGGTATGGATGGGAAATTGTTCAAGTAGTTTATTAAATAAAATAATGAAATGAACCAATCCTATTTCCAATACTTGGTTCCAGACCTAAATTTATGAATAGGCTAAAATGCTCTACATATTACCTTTGCACAGAAAACAAATACTGCAATCTGCAGAACAGGATTCTTATTTTGCAGGATGCTGTCTCCAAGTGGCACAGTGAATGTCTTCACTTGACCATTCTTATGTTATGCAATACTTGCTGCTTTGGGGTGATATAGTAAGGAGCAGGATCAGTGAACTCTATTAGCATATACTCATTACAGAATATATTTTGCTTTATATAATAACCATGATGGGAAACAAAGCTATGTGAAGTACCTTGGCAGTAAGTAAGCCTCTTATAAGTTATTGAATGGTGCTGCTGGTAGAAGTATTATACACAAAGATTAGCAATACCTTATCTAGCTAAGTGTTATTACATTGAAACAACAATAACAACAAAACTCTTCCTTTCTAATTAAAGTGATTTAAACTGGCATTTCAATTCTACAAGCAGTAATCAAGTTTTGAATTTGATCTTCAACTGCAATAGCCTTTTAGCTGTTGTAATGTACTTATACCTAAGTTATATGAAGAACTGGCTAAAATTTCATATTAAAGCTATTCATTTTCTGTTTGTAAATTGTTTAGTATAGTCAGGAGATGGTGATTGCTGAATGTCACAGAAGCACTGAAGAAATTCAGTGACTGAATTTGTGCCTTCCTGAATTTGTGGAAGCGCCTTCCTCACTTCCAGGGACTGGTGGAGAATAATCAATGTCTTTTGCAGCATGGAAAAATATCTCCGATGCTCTACCTTCTCAGGATAGGTCCCCATCCCTCTTTTTGTGGGTCACCACAGTTTCCCTAAGAAATGAGAATAATGAAGGAGCTGTTCCAAGATGGGTTGAAATCATTAAGTGGATTTGAGCAGCACAAAGGAGGCTAGGAGTTGATGCCCCCGAGGTAGTATGATGCCCCTGCCTCATTTAGAATCAAGGCATACTCAACCCCACACTTGCTGGGGAGATTGCCTTCTTCTGGCTCACCCTTTACAGCCTCCCAAGAAATTGTTGCTAGCTAAAGACCACTGCCTTACCCAAAGTTATACCCATCTCCAGAGGCATCATCCAATAACTTGCCAATGAATGAGTACAAACTAGCTCCAGTGTCATTCAGCAGTGGAGTTGGCTGAGGCCTCCTCCCTCACAGCAGACCAGTTTAGCTTCTGCTTCTGACCACCCTTGCCTTCCTCACTTCCTAAGTGACCAATCCCCACACAATGACCAGTGAAATTCAGTCCACAAATTTGCATTTCAAAATTCCTGATAAATTTGTTTCTCATGAAACTGACATAAAGACTGAGAATAAAGCAGAAGCATTTAGTTCTGCTTCTGATGTTGAAAACTAAAGAATTTTATTATTCATTTTTCTAATGCATCCACAAATATATTCATAAAATGTTTGCTTAAAATAAGAAAATGATACTGGGCACCGTGGCACACACCTGTAATCTCAGCAGTTTGTGAGCTTAAGGCAAGAGGATCCCGAGTTCAAAGCCAGCCTCATCAACTGTGAGGTGCTAAGCAACTCAGTGAGACCTTGTCTCTAAATAAAATGCAAAATAGGGCTGGGGATGTGACTCAGTGGTCAAGTGCCCCTGAGTTCAATCACCAGTAAACAACAACAACAAAAAAGACTGAGAATGTGTCTCAGTGGTTAAGCACCACTGGGTTCAATCCCTGGTACCAAACAAAACAAAACAAAACAAATACAGGGCTAGAGCTAGATATTTTTTTCTATAATAGAAAATATCTTAGAATTAATATGTTTAAAATATTTTCCATATCTGCTTACTATCTCAAGTATGAGATATTTTGTTATGTCCATTTAGAAAGCAGCAATAGTTTTAAAATCAAATAAATTTGTGAAGAGAATAATTTTAAAAAATTTTCATAGTTAACTCAGAACCTTTAAGCTAAAAACAGCCCTTTAAACCAATTACTTACCAAAATAATTAAAACGGAGAAAAAGTAGACTTTAAAACATTTCATCAATATCCAATTATCTCCTCTTTATAAATGTGACTTACTGATGCTGAATTTGTCACTATAAAATAATCCTATGTGTATTATATAAAGTTTTTATTATATTCCATAGACAAAGTAATATATTAAAATGAAAGTATTTTTCAAATGGCATATAAATCACTTCTTTTAGTTTTACTGATATTATATTCAGAATAAGGACATGCTCATAATCAAAAAACTAAAGAGAAAGCAAAGATTTTCATTTTCATCTTTAATGCACTTTACAATAACAGAGACAAATAAAACAATACAACCCAAAAGGATTTGTATTCATTGAAGTGATTTTTCTAACAGAAAAATGTACATAGCTATAGAGTGTATTCTATTAATAGAAGAATAATCCTAACAACTTTATCAATTTTATAATATGTAAGTTAATTCCCCATTGTCAGATTTCTTGCTGTGTTGTTGCAAGAAAAGAAAATTAAGAGAACTCTGAAAAAGGAGAATATATGCAAACAAGCACAAAAATCTTTTTAAAAATATTGACATGCAGACCCCAGAAGGATAAAGGACTATAAAAGATCCTGGTTGCTCCTTCTTTCATCTTCTCTCCTTTGAAGAGGTTCCTGCCTCTGAGAGTACTGTCTCTCTATATTTTTTTTGTCTTTTGTAATCATCTACTTATCTATCAATCACAAATCTCATAATGCCTGTCCAAGGTGCCACAACCATTCACTTTGTGGTTCTTAGAACTCCAAATAAATCCAATTTCCACAGTCTTCTCTATGAGATGGGTAAAAATCATGGCCGCCTGGTCTAATTAAGATTAGTTCAAACATATATGGAAGAGGTTTGGAATAAGATGGTGAGACACAGCAGCGGGATAGACCCACAGATAATGGAGGGTAAAGAGGCAGAATTTCTTTCTTTCTTTAAACCTTTCTCAGGTCCCACAAGAGAAAGGTCCCAAATCAGTAATTGCTGAGTTGCTGCTGTCTAGGGGTTTATATGATGCTTTTTAAAGCTAGTGATTAATCACTTTTAGAGAGTTTTTTCATCCAAGCAGAGTGAGATACTTGGGGATGATGCATCCCCCTACCCAATCAGGATGTTGATTATGTGCTGTTCATGTGCTTATTCACCTGCTTGACCACTTACTCTCTAGTCCATCAGATGGTCCGTACACAGAATTGCTGCAATGGAGGTCCCTCCCCTGTCTGCCTATCATGTTTCTAGCTCCTGCTCCCTGTAGTATTAAGATCTCAATAGAAACCAAGTGGGAATATTTTACCCTAAAAAGGGTGATAAGTTGCAAACAAAATAGATACATTTAAATATAGTAGAATCTGGGATGTATGATAGAAAAAATTTCAATGCCTCTGGTTTTTTTTGTTGTTTTTTTTTAATGATTTGATTTGTCCCCACTATGACATATATGTGAGAAAATACCTCTGTTCATCACTTTAGATTCAAATGTACACTATAATTTCTTGCTGACAGAGGCTTTAACAGAGGCCCGTTATCCCCTGGTGGGGTCAGTTCAGAAGGTTTTGACTTTACATTTAATCTAGTGAAATGTACCCTCAGATTTCCTACAGTACAACTCTAGGCTTTTGTTTTGCTGAAGGATGATTCCTTTTTTATAGCTGAAATAAAATAAAGACAATGTTTATAATAAAGTTTATAAATAATACGCAAAAAAGAATAAAGTGATTGTATATATAGAGAGATATATACATGTATATATAATCTATATACATATATATGTATATATATGTATATATATAATCTCACATATTTGTTACTTCCAGACATTCAGAAAAAAACTAAGACTGTTAGTAGAAAAAAGTGATGAGTGACAATAACCATCAAAAAGCCCTGGCTCTTAGTCTCACAAAGAAGCCATCTGTAACTGAGGAGAAAGTAGGCCCAAATTTTCATCATGCCAGATTAGGCCCTGACTTCCATAACAAGACTCCTAAAGGGCAAGAAATAAAAGCAAAAATCAATAAATGGGATGGATTTAAACTAAAAAGCTTCTTCTCAGCAAAAGAAACAATCAATGAGGTGAACAGAGAGCCTACATTCTGGGAGCAAATTTTTGCCACACACACATCAAATAGAGCACTGATCTCCAGGATATATAAAGAACTCAAAAAACTTAACACCAAAAAACCCAATCAAAAAATGGGCTAAGGAGCTGAATAGAAACTTCTCAGAAGAAGATACACAATCAATAAACAAATATATGAAGAAATGTTTAACATCTGTAGCAATTAGAGAAATGCAAATCAAAACTACTATCAGATTTTATCTCACCCCAGTCAGAATGGCAGCTATCCACAATACAAGCAACAATAAGTGCTGGCAAGGATGTGGTGAAAAAGGCACACTCAAACATTGCTGGTGGGACTGCAAACTGGTGCAACCTTTCTGGAAAGCAGTATAGAGATTCCTTAAAAAACTTAGAATGGAACCACCATTTGACCCAGCTATCCCACTCCTCAGCCTATACCCTAAAGACTTAAAAAAGCATACTATAGTGACGTAGCCACTTCAATGTTCATAGCAGCACAATTCACAATTGCTAAACTGTGGAAGCAACCTAGATGCCCTTCAATAGATGAATGGATAAAGAAACTGTGGTATATATACACAATGGAATATTACTCTGCAATAAAAGAGAATAAAATTATGGCACTTGCAGGTAAATGGATGGAATTGGAGAATATCATGCTAAGTGAAGTAAGCCAATCCCAAAAAACCAAAGGCTGAATGTTCTCTCTGATTATTGTATGTTGATACATAAGGGTGGTGGTGGTGGGGAGCATGGGAGAGATGGAGGAATTTTGGATGGGACAGGGGGTAGGTGGGGGAGGGGAGGGGGAATAGGAGTAGCAAAAATGATTGAATGAGATGGACATGATTACCCTAAGTACATGTATGAAGACACAAATGGTGGGACTCTATCTTGTCTGCAACCAGAGAGATGGAAAATTGAGCTCTATATATGTACTATGACTTGAAATGCATTTAAAAAATAAATTATTATTTAAAAAAATAAAAGGATTACACTTAACTATAGGGGTAATATGATGCAATTTCTGTTAAAATTATGAAAAAATGTATGTTGTTACACACAAAATTATCAGGAGGAAAAGTTCACTAAAATGTGCATACTGTAATGTCTAGGTTATAAACAAATGGGAGATTTCAGTTTTCTCCTTTATTCTTTTTGGTATATTCTGAACGGTGTTTAATAATCAAGTAAAATTCTATTAAAAAAAATCCCTGGTTCTTCATAGAGGAACAGTCTCTCTATAAGTTTATGAGCACAACTGTGTAAGGAATGATGGGGAATTCTACTTCTGGGATGGCAATGTGAAGAACCCCATGGACATGTCCTCCAGGAAAATAGCATGACTAGCGAAAATAATGAAAGAAAAAATTTGAATCATTGAAAGTTATCGTAAAGGTTTACAACAAATAAACACTTATTTAAGAAAATGTACTCAAGTTCAGATTGATGAGAATCTGTGGTGGTGGTGGTATTTTTCCTTCCTTTCTTTATTTCTTTTATTATGACTAACTTTCTCCCTTCTTCTTCCAACTCTACATGATGAAAATTCCATTTGAGATGGATTTACCCAAAAACTTAGAGGTCCCTCTCCTTGCAAGTCCCAACTGAATGCCACAGTATTTGCCTGAGATGGACAAGCTGCCAGGACTTCTCATTCCCACTAGCTGTGAATTGATTACAGAAGCTAAACTCCAGATGAGTATGGCCAATATGTGAGAGACTCTCTTCCTCCACCCAGTCCACCAACATAGGATAAAAGATCAATCTCAGATAGAATATCTGCAACCTACCTTCACCCCAGTTCAGTCATAGGATAGAAGTTCCATGTCAAGACAAACAAGCTGAGAGGATCAGATACTCCAGACAGAGCCCTTCTCTTAAAGCAGGAGTGTCACAATGGTGTCAGCCCATTGTCCCAACCTAAAACCCCAAATTACTGCTTAGAGTTTTGGCTAGATATGTGACAGGCATTAAGAACAGAGAGCTGTGACATTTAGCCAATGGAATTCTATGTATTTGAAATAGAGTGTGGGGAACTGCCACGATGATTATCTTAAGTGCCCAGTTTTCAACAAAGCAAACTGTAATACAAATAAACAGCTCAGCATAACATGAAAAGCACCAAAATGATTTTAACAAGGACAAATATGGAAGATTTTCCATTTTCAAAACTTACCTCAAAGTTATAATTATTAAGACTGTGTGGTATTGACATAAAGATAGAAATGGAACAATTAAATAGAATTGAGAAATCAGAAATAAACTCTCACCTTTATGATCAATTGATTTCAAGGATACCAGCACTGTTCAAAAAGAGTACTCCTCCAACAAATTGTTTTGCAATAATTGCATATCCATAGGCAAAATTGGACCAGAGACTAAACAGTAAGTACTAAAATTATAAAAACTCATGGAAGAAAGTAGAATATATTCCACAACTTTTAGTTCACTAATGATATGTCATTCTTAGACATGACACAAAAATGACAAGCTACAAAAGCAAAAAAAAAAGGTAAATTAAACTGTCAAAACCAAAAAATTTTGTACTTCAAAGCATATGTGCTTCAAGGCAACTCATTGAATGGAAGAAAATATTCACTCTATTGAAACTAAAAATAGGCACGTCCCAAATTTTTTTAAAAAAATCAAGAAAGTGAAAAGTGTAAAAAGACCATGAAAGGTAATAATTTTTTCACAGAAGTACAATATAGGTTAATTTGAGATATGTACATATAAAAGGCAAGGTTTCCATTATGTTTTAGTATCGAAAAACTAGAAGAAATTTTTTAAAACTTGCAGAAGGCTTTGAAGAAAATTAGTTGCCTTAAAATAAAGAACCCTGTAATTTTAACCAATCTCATTGTGACATTTTGATTTCAAGGGTTTTCTTTTTCTTTTTCTTTTTTTTTTTTTTTTTAGAAACAGGAACTCAAGACAGAGTGATACAAAGCTTGACTTTAGCCTTCTTGGCATGCAAAGAAAATTTGATGCATGTCAAAGTTAAGGACATTAGAGAGTACATGAGGAAAATAAAGAAAAATAGTCTCTGATTTTTCTAAAAAAGTAATAAGTACTTCATATCTTTGCACTTCACTAAGAAGTGTTCTATATCTGAAAAGCTGATACTAATACCTTAATCTCATATTGTCTTCAAAACTGTAAAACATGACCTGTGAATATTTAAAATGGCAATTCAAAATACCATTTAAAATGGCAATTTGGATATGTAATGAGGTATTAATAGGTGTTATATGTATATGAAAATGTTGCTAAACTACAGCTATTGTTACATCTAACCAGAGACATTTATGATTAATATACCAAGGAAAAAGTTCTGTGAAAGTAATATATTCAAATCCCTTGCATGTAACTCCTCTATTGAAATCTAAGATTGACTTGTTAGTAAATCATAAATTCCTATACCATTATCTAATTTTTGTTTCATTGATTCAGCTGAAAGAAAGTAACCACATAAAAGTGACTCAATTTGGTGTCTGGTAGTGTAGCTTGCTTTGGGCTGGTAGATATATGCTGAGGCTGTACCAGGCCCTGGGTTCAATCCCCAGCACCACAAAAAATAAAAATAAAAAAGCTAAAAAAAAAATTCTACCTACAATGTATCAATTTTGTGGAATTTACAGTGATTTTTTTATTTTAATCTTTTGATTCATGAATTGAGTTGAAAGCATTTAACACAGAAAAATCATTCCAAATCAAAAGGACAATAGGTTGAAATATTATAAAGGAAAAGAAAAAGATAAGAACCCAAAATATTGTTAAGAATCTGAAATATTGTTTGAATATGTAAAACCAAGAAAGCCATCTACAAATTTAACTATATTATAATGTAAAAATACAACATATTCCAAAAATTACAAGAATACTTGGGATATTACATGGTCTCCTGAACACTCTAGTTTCAGTGGCAGGAGCAAGAAAAACATCATGCACAGTGGAACGAGCAGTAGATTCACTTGAATGTTTTCCTTCTATTAAATGATTCATCTTTATATCTGAAATATCCAATAAAGTTTAACTATGGCAGTGGATTTACCAAAATTTATCATACATTCATGTCAATCTCAAATCTTTTAAATCTTTTAAATCATGAAAATACTTGCATAGTTTTGTAGTTCATTTCCAAAGTCAATTCACCAGAAAGGTTGTAGGAACCCATATAAGTAATTTCATTTTATTAAATATGTTAAAAGGTTATTTATTAACTGATCTAGTATACAATAATTTAAAATATTTTCTTGAATACATATATGGAGGAAAATGCATATTTTGAAAGACTTCTCTTTTTTTTTTAAAGAGAGTCTCATATAGTTGTATTTGCAACTGTAAGGATTCTGGCTGTGGGAAATATGCAAGACAGTGAATTTCCTCTGGTGAGCAAACTCCCCGGGAATAATAGGCACCTTGTTTTCCACAGCTGAAATATTCTGCAGTTTCTCCCAGGAACTAGTAAGATAACTAATATATGCACGGTGCCTGGGAAAGTTTCTGTGCAATGGTGCAGGATGCCTAGCTGCTGTGGTAATGTCCTCCATGAAGAGGCTCTGTGCTGGAGTCTTATCAGCCTCTACCTTGATCTCAGACACTCAGCTCCTGGGAATAAAGGAACTCTCTTGTTAGACAACCACAATGTTTCACCAAGTTCCACTGCTCCTGAACCTGTCCACACAACAATAACTTTCTTGAAAGCTAAACAAAGCTTCTAACATTGCACATTGCAACTTAGTATGTAACTGAGAAATAAGCTGCATAATGTTGCTGACTCTGTAAGATGTCTAACGATACAATGAACAATAATGTACTAATGATGCCAGTGACCTAAGGTAACCTATTCATGAAAATAAAGCCAGCAGCTTGGACGAGCATCCATTTTTGCCTCTGCACTTTGCCTCTGTGTATCCTTTGAGTTTTTTACATGCAATATTTTATTTTACCCTTAAATCTAAAAAAAATCAGTAGTTTTAAAGAATTATAGCAACTTATGATATTTTTTAAAATGCTACATACTTTATACTTATTACTTACTTAGATAATTATTTTAGAAATCTAAAGTGCTGCCTACTGAGTTAACTGGTAAATAATTAGGAGTGAATAATAAACAGTCCTTCTTGGCTCTAAGATCTAATCTTATAATCCAGTAGCTATTATATTTCACTTCTACCATAAAATCACCAATCTATGTAAATATGAACTACATTTATATTTGCTTTATTTTTCATACTTTGTTCTCCCTATATACTTTGCTTCATAAAATGAGGTGGGAACAATTAGTTTGAATAGCACATTTCAATGACATAAGCAAACAAACAATTAGTTGACTGCACATTGTTAATGATTTTCTGCTCGGTTTCAAAATCCTAATGCCCTACAAACCTTGTGAGAAAATGGTTAATATGGACTTACTTAAAAATAGAATCAAATAAATATTCATTTCATCACTGTGCAAACTTTTGCAACAAAAAATATTATTTTTCTTCATTTTCTTGTGAAAGGCAAACCTTTCCTGGATTCTCAAAGCACACAGTTAATAGAAGAAACAAAGTTCCAGATCTCAATACCTGAAGACACTTGCATGTTTCTATATCCGCAATACATAGAACAATAGCAGGCTACCAAGGAATGGGAGTGACCTTGCTTACCGTATATACATACTTGGGGAATTTGTGCTTTCCACTCTTGCTGCTATGGATATAGAGGTCCTGATCCCCAGAAAGGGATTGCTTCTATCATAGATCAAAGCAAGATTTCTATTAAGCTTTATGTGATAGTTGTTGGTAAGTCACTTCAGGTTCCTTATGTCAAGTGATTAGGTAAGTGTTTTTGGTAAGTCACTTCAGGTTCCTTATGTCAAGTGTCAAGGAAGGGAATCACCATACTGGCTGGTGAATTAATCTTGATTATCAGAAAGAGAGGGGATACCATCTCATATTAGTGGAGAAAAATATATTTGTCCTCCAGAAGCCATTAGAGTGCTTATTATTATCTCCATTCTGCCAATTTAGGCACTAAATAGAAAAGTGAAACCTCCCCAGCCTGAAGCTGCCATGGTAAACAGGAGCTTAGAACCCTCAGGGATGAGGGTCTGAGAAGGTTATTTCATGTTCTAAATCATTTGTACTAGATGAGTTTCTTCTTACAAGTTAGAGAATTTATAATGAGTCATAGATGAGAAAAGTAATGAACATCTGTCAGGTCCTTGAGACCAGCTTCAGATACTGAGAACTGAGTTCTTTCCACTAGAATTCTTCTTGCTTCCCCTAATATGGAGAAGCTATTTCTAGATGGGCTGAACTATGAGACAAGTGGATTTGAGTGGCAAATAGTAGATAGAGTGGATGCTGTATTGCTCCACCTTTAGAACTGAGGTCTCTTTCTTTGGTTGTCAAGAGTATTGCCTGCTGACATCTCCTATCTGTTTCCCTCTCCAGTAATTGCCCTCAACTGAAGACAGCATCCTCTCCTTCATTCTTCCAGTGTCCAAATGATCAGTCTCTGCCAAAGTACTGATACCTACCCTTTCATTGATCCGAAAAAACTCTGAAAGTTGTTCCAGCTCCAGAGATGTTCCATATAATGGGCTCCCCAACGGCATGTACATATACACGCAAATGCAACAGTTCAACATCTTTTATGAATGACCAATTTTGTTACTCTTGTTTCCATATAGCTATTATTACCAAGAATACTAAGAGCCTCCTGAATAAAAATTTCTGCCTTGGATTAGAATAACTCAGCGTAGTGCCCTATTAAATTTGCATGGTTAGGTAAATATTTTTCATTGTGTTGTTAAAACATGTCGTGGCAGTTGGTGGTTGAGAAGAGAATAAAAACAGTGAATAAAATAGACTTTTGGAGCCTGAAAAGTTAAGGATATGTCTTTTATCAGGAGAGAAAAAGTTATAAAAATATTATAGACAATATTGAAATAATATGTCAGACTCGGAAAATCAAGAGTTGAATGTTTTCTCTCAAGTGCTGAAGCTAGAGCACATGAAGGGGCAAAGAGGAGGAATTGAAGATCATACAGACATAGGGAAGATCAGTGGAGTAGAAGAAAGAGATCAACAGAGGGAAGACAGATGGAAAAGGGGAGGAAATGCAGAGTGACTTGAACAAAATCATGCTATGTGGATATCTAAATTTACCACAATGAATTCAACCTTTATATATATGTAGAAAACATTAATCAAAAATAAATATATAAATGATTGAAAGGAAGATAAGTAGAGAAAGGAGAATAGAGGAGGGAGGACGGGAGAGAAAGGAAAGGGATTGTGGACTGAAATGAGGTAAATCAAAGTCCAAGCATATATGATTTTGTCAAAACAAACCCAACTACAAATATAGTGCTCTAATATTTTTTTAAAAATATTTCGTACATCATTTAGAAATACATGCTAAAATATTCACATACAATGTCTTCAGATTTAATTAAAAAGAAATCCAAATAAGTGTGAGAAACTGGTTGGCATTTGGATGAAAGATTGGACAAAAATTAAAGTTGGGTGAAAGGTAGAATTCATTATAATTATTATCTATTATTATATTGAGCTTATTATATATTTGAATTTTTCCATGTTAAGAAGTGAAAAAGAATTAAGCCACAAAAAATAAAATTACAAGCTATCTTCATAAATTAAATACCTATGGTTGTGGATAAACTACCACAAGATATGGATGACTGGCATTTCATTTAGTATATTGCTATATATTACTGGGGTCCTTTTTCAAATATAACTTCTAATTTCTTATCAGTTATCTAAAATACAATTAATTTCTTAATATTACCATTATGCATAGCATGTTGCTAAATTCTCTTGTTCTCTTAGACATTCAAAATAAAACTAATTTGTATACTCCTGATATGACAGAATTTTATCTGTTGTTTACCATTATGTGTAATTATGGTTTGGGGATTGGAACACATACACCTTTGATCATATTTAAGTGAGTGTCCATTTATTTCAATTTTATGAAATGCAATCAGATATTTAGGTAACATCTATGAAAATGGTTGATCATTTCATAATACTGGATCTCCTTTTCATTACTAAATAAACTTGACTTATTTCAATGTTCATTATTCTTTTATGAGCTGCCAGATTGTGTTTTTTACTAATTTTGTTTTTTGACTTCTGAAGCAACATTCAAATAAAACTTGGTTTCATTTTTTCATACTTGGTCCTATCTATCTTTAGAACCTTGGTTTTCATAAAACTACTTTGAAAGTTTTTCTTTTTGCAGTATTCTTTCCTTTCCTTCATGTTTGTGAGTGTGTGTGTGTGTGTGTGTATGTGTGTGTCTTCAATGATCTGCAAAATTTATAGCATGGATATTATCTGTTTATTTAAGATCTATTGAAATAATCCTTTAAAAATGTCTAGCTGGTATTTTATGGAAATAGATTTTTCATTTTTCCTATTTTTCAATGGAGAATATGTTTTATTAGCATTTTCTGTCTCTTGGATACAAATGTTATATTTTTCTAAAAATGTATTTATTTCAGTCATTTTTTCAAATGAATTTGCATAATTTTGAGAGAAATATCTTATTTATTATAAGTTTTTAAGGCTACACATTTTTATTCAAGCATTACTTTATTCTCCATGTATTTGTAATGCATATTATTGACTTATTCTAGGTCTTTTATAATATCTTTGCTTTCTTTTGTAGCCCAAGAGTTATTTAGAGATTTCTTGGAACATTTTTTTAACTGAATTTTGTTCTTGATTGGTAGAAATTTTTTCCTAGGCGATTACTTTGTATTTTTACTGTAGTATTGTAAGGTTGTTCCCATACCATATCATTTTTTCAGACCAGAATTTCAGGGTTTTTTGGTCATAATGTGTTAATTTATATAAGTATTCCACTGACACTTGAAAGAAAGCCATGCTTACTGTTTTATGAACACAATTTTCAATGTATTACATTTTATATATCTCTTGTATAAAGTATTTTATCTTCTCTAGTCTTAACACTCTGACTGCTTAGTCTTTCATTATCTGTAAAAGGAAAATGTAATCTTAAGAACTTCTATGTATTTCTGTGCATTTTCTGTAGCTTGTTTTGTAAGTAATAATGCTATACTAAATACACAGATGTTCATATAGGTTTTCATTATGATACTTAATAGCCACATCCTGAAACATTCATCTTTGTCTCACTGAATATTTTTGATGTGATTTCAACCATGCTTGTTATTGATGCTTAGTAATGCATCTATTCACACCATGACAAAATCTGCCACTAATCTAATTTCTTTTTTTTTTTTTTTTAATTTTTATTCTTGTTTTATTTAGGCTTACATGTTGACAGTGTAAATTGACTCATTGTACATAGATAGAGGATAACATATCAATTCTCTAGTTGTAAGTTGTATAGAATCACATCATATATGCAGTCACACATAAAGTTAGGGTTATTATGACCATCATATTCCATCACCCTTGCTGTCCCCATACCCCCTACCCCCTTACACCCCTGTGAACGGAGATCCACCTTTGTTCCCATGTCCTTTCCCACATTATGGATCAGCATCCACTTATGAACGAGTACATTCGACATTTGATTTTCTGAGATTGGCTTACTTCACTTAGCATGATATTCTCCAACTCCATCCATTTACCTGCAAATGCCATAATTTTATTCTCTCTTATTGCTGAGTAATATTCTATTGTGTATATATACCACAGTTTCTTTATCCAGTCATCTATCGAAGGGCATCTAGGTTGGTTCCACAGTTTAGCTATTGTGAATTGAGCTGCTATAAACATTGAAGTGGCTGCAGCACTGTAGTATGCTGTTTTTAAGTCTTTTGGGTATAGGCCTAGGAGTGGGATAGCAGGCTCAAATGGCGGTTCCATTCCAAGTTTTCTAAGGAATCTCCATACTGCTTTCCAGATTGGTTGTACCAATTTGCAGTTCCACCAGCAATGTATGAGCGTGCCTTTTTCCCCACAACCTCGCCAACACTTATTGTTGTTTGTGTTCTTGATAATTGCCATTCTGACTGGCGTGAGGTGGAATCTTAGGGCAGTTTTGATTTGCATTTCTC
>PVHX01013325.1:0-55211 GCA_004024805.1 Geosciurus inauris
GCTGAAATCAATGAAATTGATTGAAACAAAGGAAACAATTCAAAAAATTGAAAAAACAAAAAGCTAGCTGGGCGCAGTGGCGCGAGCCTGTAATCCCAGAACTTAGGGAGGCTAAGACAGGAGACTGTGAATTCAAAGCTGGCCTCAGCAACAGCGAGGCACTAAGCAACTCAGTGAGACCCTATCTCTACATAAAACACAAAATAGGGCTGGGGATGTTGCTCAGTGGTTGAATGCCCCCAACTTCAATCTCCAGTACCAAAAACAACAACACAACAACAACAACAACAACAACAACAAAAAAGCTGGTTCTTGGAAAAAACAAATAAAATTGATAAACCCTTGGCTACCCTAACGAAAAGAAGAGAAAACTCAAATTACTAAAATTTGAGATGAAAAGAGAAATATCACGACAGATACTACTGAAATACAGAATATAATTAGAAACTATTTTGAAATCTATACTCCAGTAACAGAAAATCCTGAAGACACTGACAAATTTCTAGGGGCACATAATCTGCCCAAACTGAATCAGGAGGACATACACAACTTAAACAGATCAATTTCAAGCACAGAAACAGAAGAAGCCATCCAAAAGCTTACCAACCAAGAAGAGCCCAGGACCAGATGAATTCTCATCTGAGTTCTACAAGACCTTCAAAGAAGAATTAATACCAATACTCCTCAAAATATTACATGAAATAGAAAAGGAGGGAACCCTTCCAAACTCATTCTATGAGGCTAGTATCACCCTGATTCCAAAACCAGACAAAGACACATCAAAGGAAGAAAACTTTAGACCAATATCCCTGATGAATACTGACATAAAAATTCTCAATTAAATTCTGGCAAATCACATACAAAAACATATTAAAAAGATAGTGCACCACGATCAAGTGGGTTTCATCCCAGGTATGCAAGGTTGATATGAAAATCAATAAATGTAATTCATCACATCAATAGACTTAAAGTCAAGAATCATATGATTATCTCCGTTGATGCTGAGAAAGCATTTGACAAAATACAGCACCTCTTCATGTTCAAAACACTAGAAAAACTAGGGATAGTAGAAACATACTTCAAAATTGTAAAAGCTATCTATGAAAAACTGAAAGCCAACATCATCCTCAATGGGGAAAAATTTGAAGAATTCCTCATAAAAACAGGAACAATACAGGGATGTCCTCTTTCACCACTTCTATTCAACACAGTCCTTGAAACTCTAGCCAGAGCACAGTTAGACAGAAAAAATTAAAGGGATAAGAATAGGAAAAGAAGAAGTTAAATTATCATTGTTTGCTGACGACATGATTCTTTACTTAGAGGATCCCAAAAATTCTTCAAAAAACTTCTAAAATTAATAAATGAATTCAGGATATAAAATCAATACCCATAAATCAAATGCATTTCTATACATCAGTGATGAATACTCTGAAAGAGAAATTAGAAAAACTACCCCATTCACAGTAGCCCCCTGCATGAAAGACCTCTACAATGAAAACTACAGAACACTAAAGAAAGAAACTGAAAAAGACCTTAGAAGATAGAAAGATCTCCCATGCTCTTGGATAGGCAGAATCAATATCGTCAAAATGGCCATAATACCCAAAGCACTATACAGATTTGATGTGATTCCAATTAAAATCCCAACATCATTCTTTATAGAAATAGAAAAAGCAATCATGAAATTCATTTGGAAAAATAAGAAACCCAGAATAGCCAAAACAATCCTTAAGAAGAAGAGTGAAGCAGGAGGCATCACAATATCAGACTTCAAATTATATTACAAAGCTAAAATAACAAAAACAGCATAGTATTGGCACCAAAATAGACATGTAGATCAATGGTATAGAATAGAAGACACAGAGACAACCCCAATAAATACAGTTATCTCATACTAGACAAAGGTGCCCAAAGCATACACTGGAGAAAAGACAGCCTCTTCAACAAATGGTGCTGGGAAAACTGGAAATCCGTATGCAGCAAAATGAAACTAAACCCGTCTCTCACCATGCACAAAACTCCACTCAAAGTGGATCAAAGACCTAAGAATTAGACCAGAGATCCTGCGCCTAATTGAGGAGAAAGTAGGCCCAAATCTTCATCATGTTGGATTAGGCCCCAACTTCCTTAACAAGACTGCTAAGGCACAAGAAATTAAAACAAGAATCAATAAATGGGATGGATTCAAACTAAAAAGTTTCTTCTCAGCAAAAGAAACAATCAATGAGGTGAACAGAGAGCCTACATTCTAGGAACAAATTTTTGCCACACACACATCAGATAGATCACTGATCTCCAGGATATATAAAGAACTCAAAACCAAAAAAAAAAAAAAACCCCCCCAAAAAAACAATCAATAAACGGGTCAAGGAGCTGAACAGAAACTTCTCAGAAGAAGATATACAGTCAATCAACAAATATATGAAAAAATGTTCAACATCTCTAGCAATTAGAGAAATGCAAATCAAAACTACTCTGAGATTTCATCTCACTCCAGTCAGAATGGCAGTTATCAAGAATACAAACAACAACAAGTGTTGGTGAGGCTGTGGGGGAAAAGGCACACTCATACATTGCTGGTGGGACTGCAAATCGGTGCAACTAATCTGGAAAGCAGATTGGAGATTCCTTAGAAAACTTGGAATGGAACCACCATTTGACCCAGCCATCCCACTCCTTGGTCTATATCCAAAGGACTTAAAAACAGCATGCTACAGTGACACAGCCACTTCTATGTTTATAGCAGCTCAATTCACAATAGCTAAACTGTGGAACCAACCTTAGATGCCCTTCAATAGATGAATGGATAAAGAAACTGTGGCATAAATACACAATGGAATATTAATCAGCATTAAAAAAGAATAAAATTATGGCATTTGCAGGGAAATGGATGGAGCTGGAGAACATCATGCTAAGCGAAGTAAGCCAGCCCCAAAAAACCAAAGGCCGAATGTTAAGTGGATGCTGATCCATAATGTAGGAGGGGGCATGGGAAGAATGGAGAAACTTTGGTCAAAGGGGTGGGGAGGGAAGGGACAGGACATCAGGGCAGGAAAGATGGTGGAATGTGATGGACAACAATGCCCTAGGTTCATGTATGACTGCACATATGTTGTATCTCTATATTGTGTACAACCAGAGAAATGAAAAGTTGTGCTCCATTTGTGTACAATGAATCAAAATGCATTCTACTTTCATGTAAAACCTAATTAGAATAAAAACTATACATTAAAAAAATCATTTCTCAAAAGTAACATTGCATGTTAATGGCCTAAACTCATCAGTCAAAATACATATACTGGCAGATTGGATTAAATACAAGACCCAACAATATACTGTCTCCAAGAGACTCAACTCATGGGCAAAACATCCACAGACTAAAGATAAAAGAATAAGAAAAAACATCATTCACATGGATCTCAAACAAGCAGCAATTCCTATCCTCACATAAAATAAAGTGAAGTTCAAGCCAAAGTTAATCAGAAAGGACAAAGAAGGCCATTCTATACTGCTTAAGGGAATCATACATGAACAAGGCATAACAATTGTAAATATTTATGGCCCAAACAATGGAGCATCTATGAACATTAAACAAACCCTTCTCAATTTCAAGAATCTAATAGACCACAATATAATACTACTGACACACCAAATAAAGAAGCTATGAAACTAAAAGACACAACTAATGACTAAGACCGAACAGACACATATAAAATATTTCATCAATCAATGACGGAATATGCTTTCTTCTTAGCAGCACATGGATCCTTTGCTCAAACAGACTGTATCTTTGACCACAAAGCAACTCTTACCACATTAAAAAAAAAAAAGAGTAATATTTTGCATTCTACAAGCTCATAATGGAATGAAATTAGAAATCGACAAAAAAATAAAAAAATACAAGCTACTCTAACACTTGGAGACTAAATTATATGCTATTTAATGACCAATGGATAGCAGAAGAACTCAGGGATGAATAAAAAAAATACTTAGAGGTAAATGAGAATAGTGACACAATATATCAAAATCACTGGGACATTCTGAAGGTGTTTCTAAAAGGAAAGTTTACCGCATTGAGTTCATTCATTAAAAGAATAGAAAGTCACCAAGAAAATAACCTAACATTACATCTTGAAGTCCTAGAAAAAGAACAAATCAACACCAAAGCAGAAGATAGGAAATAATTAAAATTAGAGCCAAAAATCAAAGGAATTGAAACAAAAAAAAAAAGTTTTTTCAAAAAAATCAACAAACAAAAAGTTGGTTCTTTGAAAAAATAAATAAAATTTATTTAGCCAAGCTAACAAAGAAAAAGAAAAAACTCAAATTACTAAATTTCATGATGAAAATAAACTTCATGATGAAATAGGAAACATCACCATGGACACTACTGAAACAGACAATAATCAGACACTATTCTGAAAATCTATACTCCAATTAAATAGATAATCTTGAAGACATAGACAAATTTCTAGAGACATATGACATACCCAAATTGAATCAGGAGGACATAGAAAATTTAAACAGATCAATTGCAAGCAATGAAATTGAAGAAGACATCAAACGTCTACCAAGAAAAAATCCCCAGCACCAGGTACATTCTCAGCTGAGTTCTACCAGACCTTCAAAGAAGAACTAACACCAATCGTTCTCAAATTATTCCATGAAATAGAAAAGGAGAGAACCCTTCCAAACTCATTCTATGAAGCTAGTATAGCGCTGATACCAGAACCAGACAAAGACACACCAAGGAAAGAAAACTTCAGATCAACATCCCTCATCAACATAGATGCAAAAGTTCTTAACAAAATACTGGCAAACTGCAGACAAACCATATGGAAAAGGCAGTGCACCACGACCAAGTGGGGTCCATCCCAGGAAGGCAAGATCGGAGATCAATAAACATGATTCATCAATTAATAGACCTAAAGACAAGAATCACATGATTATCTCAAGAGATGCAGAAAAAACATTTGACAAAATACAGCACCCCTTCATGTTCAAAACACTAGAAAAACTAGGGATAGTAGGAACATACCTCAACATTACACAAGCTGTGTGTGATAAACCCAAGGCCAACATCATTCTAGACAGAGAAAAACTGAAAGCATTTCCTCTAAAAACTGAAATAAGACTTGGATGCCCTTTTTCAGCATTTCTGTTCAACATAGTCATTGAAACTCTGGCCAGAGGAATTAGGCAAAAGAAAGAAATTAAAAGGATACAAATAGGAAAGAACGAGCTCAAACTATCCTATTTGCTGATGACATGATTCTATATTTAGAAGACCCAACAACTTCACCAGAAAACTTCTAGAACTCATAGAATAATTCAGTAAGTAGCAAGATATAAAATTAACACCTATAAATCAATTATGCTCCTATATACCAATGATGAATCAACTTAAAGAGTAATTACAAAAACTATTCTATTCACAATAGCCTCAAAAAAAAAAAAACAAACTCGGGAATCAATCTAACAGAAGAGGTGGAAGACCTCTACAGTGAAAACTACAGAACACTAAAGAAAGAAATTAAAGGAGACCTTTGAAGATGGGAAAATCTCCCATGTTCTTAGATAGACAGAATTAATATTGTCAAAATGGCCATACTACCAAAAGCACTATACAGATTTAAATACAATTCCTATTAAAATTCCAATGACATTGTTCTTGGCAATAAAAAAGGCAGCCATGAGATTCACTTAGAAAAATAAGAGGCCCAGAATATCCCAGTGAGAAAAATGAAGCAGGAGGCATCACAATACCAGACATTAAATTATATTACAGAGTTACAGTAACAAAAACGGCATGGTACTGGCACCAAAACAGACATGAAGACCAATAGAACAGAATGGAAGACACAGAGACAAACCCACATAAATACAGTTACCTCATACTAGACAAAGACACCATAAACATACATTGGAGCAAAGATAGCCTCTTCAACAAATGGTGCTGAGAAAACTGGAAATCCATATGTAGCAAAATGAAATTTAACCACTCTCTCTCACTCTGCACAAAACACAATTTGAAGCGGATCAAGGACCTAGGCATCAGATCAGAGATCCTGCACCCAGTGGAAGAAAATGTAGGCCCAACTCTCCATCATGTTGGCTTAGTAATTGAATTCCTTAGGAATCGAATTCTTCAACAAGACTCCAAAAGTACAAGAAGAAAAATAAGGAATCAATAAATGACATGGTAGCAAACTGAAAAGCTTCTTCACAGCAAAGGAAACAATCAAGAACATGAGGGAGAGTCTACAGAATAGGAAAAAATCTTTACCACCAGCACCTCAGATAGAGCAATCATCTCCAGGATATATAAAGAACTCAAAAACTTAACACCAAAAATACAAATAACACAATCAATAAATGGGCAAGGGCTCTGAACAGGCACTTCACTGAAGAAATACAAATGGTCAACAAATATATGAAAAAATGTTCAATATCTCTAGCAACTAGAGAAATGCAAATTAAAACCACACTGAGATTCCATCTCACTCCAATCAGAATGGCAATTATCAAGAACACAAGTAACAGTTAAGTAACAATTAACAGATGTTAATTAACAATTAACAGAAAATATCATGCTAAGTGAAATAAGCTAATCTCAGAAAACTAAAGGCTGGATGTTCTCTCTGATACAAAAGGGAGGCAGGGAACAGAAGTTCAGTGGAGCAGACAAAGGAGAATGAAGGGAAGAGAGGGAGGATGGGAATAGGAAAGACAGTGGAATGAATCAGACTTCACTTCCCTATGTTACGTATGAATACATGACCCGCGGAACTCCACACCATATACATCCACAAGAATAGGATCCTAATTACAGTAAGTTATACTCCATGTACATGTAATATGTCAAAATACACTCTACTGCCATGAATATCTAAAAACAAATTAAAAACTTTAAAATACCACAATAGCTACTTTGCCAACAGCATTTATTTTCTTAAAGAGTTTTCCTGGAAATCTAACATATATAAAAATGTTCCTTTTGTGCCCAGCCATTCCTTTACTAGAGACACTCTGCCTGGGAATTCTGCTGTTTCCCCTCTGAATTCTTGAGATCTTTCTTCTGTGTTCTCCCCTGGGCCCTTGGAACACTGCCTAATTGTTCTGCCTGTGTTTCTCCTCACCAGTGTGCTTTCTCTCCAGCGAGCCTCACCCACATCCACTGAAGCTGCCTCCCAACCATACATATCACCCTCTCCACCTCCATCTGACACCCCCGAACAGGCTCTAATTCAGTCACTGAGTCACCAGCCCAAAGACACCTCCAGGAGGCCAGCACCTCACCTGACACCCACAAAGCCATCCTCCACCCCAAGTGTTCTCTCACTCCCCAGTCCATCAACCTCTGCCCAATGCTGCTCAGTAAAACCCGGTCTTCACAGGTCCTAAAAATTCCACCCTGCAACATTCCTCTGTGCCTCGTGTGAGCAATGCAGTGCTTTCCTAGGCCTGATGCTTCGACTCACAATTCCCTCAAATCCAGCTTTTATGCTGCCTCCACAATCATCTCTCCAGATTTGAAGCTGAGACTACACTAAAAGCTTTTTAAATCCTCAGCTTGAAGCTGAGGATTTAAAACTCTTCAGTAGCTCATTAACAATGCCCATCAGAATTTCCCATCAAGGTACCCAAATGTCAGTGGGACATAAGTATGGGTATCTGGGGGCACCAGCTAAGTGATGCACAAAAAGCTTCCTAACTTAAAAAATGTACATAAATGTTACATTTAGCCCACTAATGTGGATTGAAGGGTTTAAATAAACACTAAGTGACTCATAAAAATTGATACTGCAAGCCAGCTATTTATAGTGACTCACATTCACCTGAGCTCACGCTTATTGCTCTTCCAGGGAGCAACGGACTCTGCTCATTTCAGGGACACCTTGGGCTCCTTCCTGTGGCTAGGACCTACAGGTCCGATAGCAGCTGGCATAGGGAGGTATTTCTGAGTGCTCCTCTTGTGCTTTTTAAAATTTTTGCTTCTTTCTATTTGTCTGCCTAATTTTCTTTCTTCCTTTTTCTTGGTTGCATATATTTATAAATCATGGCATATTCCTGACAGAACAACACAGGACACATTTTAAACAAAAAATCTTGAATCTCAAAAAATGCCTTATAAAAATATTTCTAGAATCAAGAAGTCCCTCATGCTCCTAGTCCTAGTTTGTTTGTTTGTTTTAAATCACCAGTACTACAATCCTGTGAAATATCTAATTAAGACTTGTTTTCAGGGCTTTGAAGATCAAAACAAGAGCACCATGCTGGGGTAGCAAGCAAGCTGGAGCAGTCTGGAACCGTGCTGAAATGTGCCGGGGCCCTGAGTCCTCAGCAATCACTGGCCTAGGGCAGGGTTGTGACCACACATTTTCAAACACAGACCATGGAGCCCACCTCCCTTGTGGAGACCAGAATGGGTGCACCAACAAAACCCATTACTACCATCCCAGGAACAAACACAGGGGAGCACTGCCTCCTCAGCCCAGACCCGGCCTCATGTGCTGCACTGTGGCTGTGAACTCAGACTGACAAGCACCAACACCTCTGACTCAGGAGGGAAAGGCCTGAAATGAGCAACCCTTCCGGACTAAAACTATGATCAAAAAGGTTTCACAGAAATTCTGCCAATCCTCACGTCCCAAACCCTACAACCCTCACGTAGGCTGGCAGGTGTAAGAGGATGACGTCCAAATGGACAGTCTGCAGCACCTGATGTGACACTACACAAGGAACACGGAGGGGGCAGCACAGCAAACCTCTGTGGGCAGGGTCCATCCAGCCACGTTCTGTTTGAACTCACCTGGTCATATGCTGCTACTGTCTTAACCAGTAAAATGACTTTGTTACTAACTTGTGCCTTTGTAGTAAGTATCTTCTTTGCTGACTACCATTATAGATTGAAGTAAAAGTTTATATCAAAAAGTTAAAAATATCCACACCAATGCATAATTAGAACACAAAGTTATCTATTTCCACATTGCTATGGTTTCCACTTCCCTCAGAGCAGAGCAAACTCCAGGCCACGCTCGCAGAGGCGAGACGAGGAGAGAGCCGCACGCTGCTCACAGGACCACCTGCCATGCTTCTCCCTGTGCATCTCAGTTTGCAGGTCTGACTTTGAAACTATGAAAAAATGGAAGTTATAAAGATGCAAACTTCTAAAAGTAAAAAACAAACAAGTGTAAATCAATAAGGCCACACGGCCATAGAGATAGAAATTGTGTGATTTTACAACACAGCAATTCAACAGTACATCCTTGTAAGATATACCTTCACAAACAGAATCTTAAAATGTTTTCTGAACCTATTGTTAACAATATTATTTTTATTTTGACACTGGTCTTATGTTTATAGAGAAAAGCAAATAATCATGTTGATGTTGTTAGGAAGAAAGAATGCTACTGTAAAAGATACCCAGGTTTTCTAACATCAAAACAGTTTAAAGGAACAAGGACTCCTGAGAGAAGCACTGTCCCCAAGGCTGGGCAGGACATGTGCAGAAGTGAAGATCCCAAGACACCAAGCCACCCAAGACCACCAGCAGCCGAGGCCCAGGAGCTCAACGGAAGACCCTGGCTGGCTCCAGGTGTCAATTCAAGAACCACAAAGGGAAACAACTGCTGTGGATCAGAAACACAGGAGGGCTGTACATCCACAAGTTTGATCAAAAGCCTTAAGATCACTGCTCCTGTGAGAAGACAATAAAGTAAGTGTTCTGGGCCTGTCTCTAGCTACACCTAATCAAGAAAAGAGAAAACAGAAGAAAAGCAAGGCAACTGGCACAAAAGGATACAGCCAGCAGAATCTACAAGATCAATGACAAACCAACCAACAAAATAAAGAAGTAAAATGTAAAGGAGGAAAAGGGAATTTACAGTAAAAAACTTCAAAGGCATATCAATCAATGTGTAAGTCTCTTTTGGTTCCTACTTCAAATAAACATATTAATCAATTTTCATGTGTAAGTGTCATTTGGATTCCAATCCAACTAAAGGAATTACCAGAGACAGCTGTGGAAGTGGCAACAATGTAATTTGATGAGAGTAAGAAATTACTGTCAGTTTTTTTATGTGTGATAATGGTTCTGGAGTTACACAAAATAATAGTTTGGGAACAGGGCAATATATATTGCAGGAAAGAAGAAAAGAGTTGTTGATCATTGAAATTCTGTGATAAGTGCATGAGTGTTCACTACCTCTTTCTCTTTTTTTGTATATATCTGAAATACTCTAGAATTTTTTTAAAAAGTCATGCTGTAGGAAAACACGTACCTAGCCACTGCTTTATGGAAGAGAATTCTTTTACCCAAGAGAGCGCACAATTGTTACTGCAGATCCGCTTGGCCTGCGTGGAGCTAAGGAAAAGCTCATGCACAGACAGAAAACCAACTTGGTGCATACCTGAATCAGGCCTCCCATCTGAGCTGCGAAACTCCTGCATCCTCTTCTCCAGCTTTTGCTGCCTTCGTCGTTTCATAACCACTTCAGGATTAGAAATGGTTCGCGTAAAGCTGGTTTCCGGCATGTCCTTGTAAACCTCAGCAGCCAGTCGGGAATTCTCACTGAGGAAAGAAGTGGTAACAGAACTTTAAATCTTTTCCCACTGGAACACAGAACTATATGAAAATCAAAACAGTGATGCTACTGGGCTGCATCTAACCCTGCAGGAAAGCTGTACACCACTCGCCATGTGCTGATCATCATGAAATAAAGAATATACTCTCTCAATAATATACCAAACGAAGCAGGTACCTTTAACAAAAGCCTTTTCATTAGTTCACACAACTTAAGTGTTGTATATTCAATAACAAAGCAAAAAGGAAAATCTACAGATTATACATTCTAGAAATTCTGACTACTGTTACCCTAAAACAAACGAAATGAATGAGATTATGTATCACAACACTGATATAATCCAACCATGACAAATAATTATAGGGTCAAATGCACTTAAGTAAGAACCTCATTTAAAATTATAATAAATCTTCAAGGTCTCAAACTAATGAAATCTAATGATTTTTCAAGACCTGAAAGAGTTATCAACATTCACTTTCCTAAAGTTAAGCTTTCAAAAGGAAATTGTTCTAACAGTTTCTGTAAAGGAATCAACTACACAGTAATGAGCAGAAAACTAAATATTAAGACAAAATGGAAAAAGTGATATGCTTTTAATAAATATCCTCAAATATATAATTTTCACAATAATTAAAAATCAAATTCTAACTAATCAAATTAACAACGTAACTCATTTTAAGTAGCTCATTTTCTAAATCAAATTATACATTGTCTCAAAACCTAAACTGATAACACAGTAAACCATAAGAAATTAGTTTTAAACTCCACTTTTATGTTTTTTATAAATGACCAATTGATCTATGCAAATTTCTTCCCCATACAACCACATTAAATACAGCCTGCTGCACTATGCCCAGGTGATTATATGTATTATTGTATTATGCTTACTAATATCCAAACTAACTTTACTATATCTGAAATACACTCAAATTCCACTCTGAAGGTCACATCACTCATGGACACATGGTCAATATCCTTGATGTATACAGAAAACATCAAATCATTTTTTTAAAGTGGGAAAAAAATAACCTCAAGGAGACCACTGCATCACAAAAATGTAAATGGCTAATGAACACATGAAAGACACTACCTTATGAATAATACAATAAATTTAGTGTGTGGAAATATCATATACCATAGAAGTAATACACTGACCCAGGAGGCAAGAGGTGTAAGCATGTAAGAAAATGAGAAGGAGTGGTCAGCTAACAAGCTGAGTATCCAGGTCATGGTCCTAGGAAATCTCCCAAGGAGGCAGACCTGTCCCTACCCACTGTCCCCCATACTCCCCAGAAGCAATTGGATGAGCTCCTATAGTAGAAGGATGTTTACCGGGTCATTATTCAAACCCGGGGTAGGGAGGTGGGCTATAAAAAACACAGGTACAAGCTGGGCGTGGTGGCTCATGCCTGTAATCCCAGCACTTAGGGAGGCTGAGACAGGAGAATCACGAGTTCAAAGCCAGCCTCAGCAATGGCGAGGCGCTAAGCAACTCAGTGAGACCCTGTCTCTACATAAAACACAAAATAGGGCTGGGATGTGGCTCAGTGGTCGAGTGCCCCTGAGTTCAATCCCCAGTACCAAAAAAAAAAAAAAAAAAAAACCACAGGTACATTAAAAAGGAACCAGGTACGTTAGTGATGAAAGAACCATATGACAGAATTCCATATGATCTTTGAGAACTGTTTTTGTGAAATATATACATCTTACAGGAACAATACCATGAAAAAAGTTCCAGTTGAAAAAGCTGAGATTATATTTGCTTAAAAGTCCTCTATGTAAACACTTTGAGTGTGCATATCTGTACGGAAAAACTGGCAGGACTAGGCTCTCTGGTTGTTCATGGGTCCTGGCCCGTCTGTTGCCGGACTCTCTGAAGTGAATGTTCAGCCATTTGACATACAATCGCACAGTGCATTCAATACCAAGGCAGCAGAAAGCTGCCCAAGGGTAGCAAGCATGTGCTAGGCAAATGAACTAGCAAATGGATCAGGCAGAGCGCAGGCTGGAACTGGAGTCCACTAGGGAAAGTCTGGGTGACCTACATCACTTTCTGTTATGCAGAACACACAGAGATTTCCCTTGTTCCCACAGCTCTGAGCTCAGGAGCTCAATTTCCTTGGGACAGGTAAAGTGTACCTACCACAAGGCTGGAGTGACACAGCAGGAATGGGGGACTGGATGTGTCTGAACCTGGAAAGGGAAAACCTGCTTTGCCCGTCTCCCAGACTAGCGTCCTCAAGGCATGCAAGAAACCATGCTGCCTCATTCCAGATGAGGCCTCTGGCCACAGTGCTCTACTTAGGAAACAGGTGCTTTAATCAGGTACGCCAGGGTGGGCAGGAGCGTGGGCAGGAGGGTGGGCGGGCTTCCGACCTCAGGAGATCTCCCTTAGGTCAAACCCATTTGCTCCGTAACTTCGTTGGTCAATCTGCATCCTTCCCACAGCCATCTGGGAAGGCCAGAAGCCTGATGCATTAAGAACACCTGCAAGCTGGTTGTAGCTCAGTGGTAGAGTGCTTGCCTAAGGCACTGAGTTCAATCCTCAGCACCACATAAAAATAAAAAATAAATAAATAAAGGTATTGTATCCATCTGCAACCAAAAATATTAAAAATAAAATAAAAAGAATATCTGCGTGCAGTGCAGAGCAACAGGAATACTTCCAGAGCAAACCCACCTGTCATCCCCTCGGGAAGGTCCATCCTCCTTATCAGACGCCTGTCTCAAGGCCTCCTTCTCTCTCTTCTTTTTTTCCTTCTTTTCTTTCTTTGAGAGAGTTCTCTTGAAGTTCTGAATCACACCTTCTTTCTCCTGTTTGTCTGGTCCATTACTTTGAGCCTTCTGACAGAAGTAACAAGGTCACCTGTTAGCCACTACCCAGGAATGGCATGACATTCCCTGTGGAGAGGCTGTCTTCTCCACACACTGCATCTCACCAGAGCTACAGGAACAGGTGAGCTCTGGGATATGGAGACCTTACGGATAGTGAGTGCACCTAGAGCAACACAGGTGATCTTTCAAAACAAAGTGAATTGCACATTCAAGGTCTGTGTGTTTGATTGTATATAAATTTACCTTTCAAACTAAATGAGCAAGTAGGCAAACAAACACTCAAAGCTAGTAAGAACACTGGTGTGATTCATGAAATTTGACTTTTAATGAATAAAACTCAAAGAAGTCACCATAAAGTAACCTCAGTAAAAGGAGCCTAATAAGAGGTGGTGGAAATGAGCAGTCTAAACGAGGAATTAAAGTTTCTTCAACTTTGGAAGAAATGCTGAGAGTAGCCATAATGAGTGGCTTTCAGAAGCCAGGGTCCTATTTATCAGCTTTCTGCAAAACCCCTGACCACTCTTTCAGGCCTTGTGTTTGCTGGTCCTTAATCTACGTTTCAACTACGGACAGGCCCTCCCACTCAGCCACATTATTTTTATGTGGAAACTTAATAGGTGAAGAATTTTTAAAAGAAGAAGAAAAAGAAAAAGCACTGGAGAGAAAACTGCCTTCAACTTTAGAAGATGAGGGAGCAGAGAACATTCATGCTCCTGTTTCCACTCTGGGGCCTGGTCCTAAGAAGAGCTTGCACGCGGCAGTAAAGGTCTGAGGCCCACAGCAAAGTGCACAGAATGCACGGCACTAGCTGAAGCCACGGCACAGCAACGGAACGAAATGTGCGCAGCAGGACCATGGAAACCCATCTGTACCTCGCATGCATCACTTCAAATACGGCAATTCACTGAACACAGCCATGAGGAAAGTCAAGAAAGTGTGTGCAGGTGTCAGGATGAGCAAGCAGCACTGGCCTCACACAGAAGGGAAGTGTGCTGCCACCGTGAGTGAGCCATGACGGCCCCTCACCGCGCACAGGGGTCAAACACAGGAATCTCTCCAAGTCCTCTGAACTTTGCATCTGCTGCCACTTGCTAATACTGAATTCTTGTGAAAGATGCCACTTAATTTAGCACAGAATTATGTGGTATTTTCAAATCATATCAACATTTCTAGTATTCTGCATTAAAAGGAACAGTAGAACAGAAATTCCAGATGATCCGAGAAAGATTGAGAACTGGCATGGCTCCCTGGCCACCAGCGCAATAATCCCTACCAAGGCAGTGAGGTGTGACTGGTGCAGGCCTGAGGCACAGTGGGCCAGCACCAAGGTGAGCCAGGGTATGCTGAACTGTCACCCATCATGGCCCAGCCTGACCTGCTACAGACACCCATGGCAGAAGCAACTCCACACAGCACCACAGCTCGGAACACCAAGCATCCACAATCCAAAAACCTCAAACTCTCACTTCCCCACGAGCAGCAGGAAAATGAAAGTGGAGCAGACCTGAACAGGACTGCAGGGTGAACCAACAGCACTGGTACTTTTCCAAACCCTGATCAGCATAAATCTGGACCAAGAGCATTGACCCAAGTGCTATATAAACCCCTACACTAGCAAACTCAGGCAGCAACCCTTCTAGGTGTCCCCTCTCTCGCCTTGCAGCAGTTCTGGTTCTATTCACACTTGAATAAATCCTGCTCTTACACTCACTCACTCTCATCTGTGGATTTCATTTTTCAAATCTGCAAGATAAGAATCCAGTAAGAAAATACTGGTGGTGAGCTGCTGGGGTCTGCCACAAAACTGAAGGGCACAGCCTGCCTTTAAGAGCTACAGTACATTTCTTGGCTGCAGAGCCTGCAGCCTGTGCAGAGCCCACCCACCAACATAAGTGGAGAATCTAGTTTTATTCCGAACTCCAGTTTCAGAGTCCTCCTTCCATCATCCAAGCACACCCAGAGTTTGCTGGTTCCTGACCTCCGTTGTGCACTGAGGAAACGTCGTCACATGCCTCTTGCAGTAGCACCTGGAAGTTCACTATAACTAGGTTATCAGAGCTTCCCCTTCCCTCCTGATTCTCATTAGAGCAATTCTGATTTCACAGCTTCAGGAAAGAACAAAAGGTGATGACTTGATCACTGAGACACAAAGCTTACTCCTCTTCCAAAAAGTGAGAAGCAGTATCTGGGGCTACTAGATGAAACGAAGGATAAAGCAGAGACCATCAGGCTGCTTTTACATTATTTTCTAGGAGGACAGTAAAGGGGTTTAGGGAGAGAAGACAAACAGAAGGAGTTCCTATGACAAAACCTCATCCCTGTGTGCTCCCACCCAGCCAGGGTCAGCAGGAGATGGGGGGCACCACCTTGGCAGGGGCTGCGTCGTTCTCATTCTTGAGCACAAATCTGCCTTCCCGGTCATCTTTGTTCCAATTCAACTGCACAACTAGAGGCTTCTCATCAGTGTCCAATCTTCTTTCTTCTTCAAACATGAAATGGAAAAAAAACATGCCGTAGTTATTTCTTGGCATCAGCACAATAATTGGCCGAGTCACATAATTTAATTTTATAAAGTATTTTATTCCCCTAAGCACCTGCCAGGAGGCTGAAATGCACTGCTCAGAATGTCACATCAGTGCTCATCAGCTGGGCATTGTCACTACTAGACACTCACTCCCATGATCCAGGGCCAGGTACTGACAGACAGGGGCATTGCCCTTGTTGAGATTTAATTGGAAAAAATGAGAATATACATGGACCAGGAAAAAAGCAAACACAACTCTGCTATAACCTTATTTCTGTAGTCAAACCACCTCTTATGCAACTAGAAAACAAGGAAATGATGTTACTACAACACAGAAGTTCCAGTGACTTGAGATTTTCCTTACCACCTTAATGTTACATCCTACAAGCAACAGCACACTGTCAGTTTGGAAGTGACTGCAGTGACCCTCTGCTCTTCCTACCTGTGCATCCATCCTTGTCTCTGAAACTTGCCAAACTCGACCCTCAGCTCACCTCCACCAGAAAGCTACCATGCCTTTCTCTGTGTTCCAGTGAAGTGGGGGGGGTGGGGGGCACTGTCTCTCCAACAGAGCAATTCCCAGGTGCCTCACATAGCCTGGCATCTCCAGGAGCCTACAGTGGGGTACAGGCTCCAGGGAGAAGGCCCTGAAGGATGGAGCAGGCATGATGCCACTCAGTGGGGAAAAGACTAAGGAGCAGGGCCAGCCCACCTCTAAGAGCACGTGCCCAGGTGCCCTCCTTATTCCTGGAGAAGCCCATCCACTGTGCTTTTCCTGTTCACTTTTTTATAGCCACTGTTATAAATTTAAACAGGTTTTGGACCTGTTTAAACCTGCCCCATTTTTTCTTTCTTATAAAGTCTGCCTTGGCATACATTTGGTAGAACGTGAGCTCTTCCAGGAATGCCTGCTGCAGGAGCACCTGTACAAAGCTTCCTCCCAACACAATGCTTTATAACCCCTGGGAACAGCAAGACCCAGCACTTCCAGGCTTGATTAAAGGAGCAAAACTCATCATAAAACCAAAGCATCTGGTAAGGCAGGGGACAGACTCCCTCTCCCATGGGCATCCTCCTGTGCCCAGCCATGCCACTGCACAGCAGGCTGGCCAACACACCACCACCAGGAGCATGGGCAGTGCACACACTCAGCCACCATCAGGCTGATCCTGCACAGAGTGAGACTGCATGATGCCAGTTGGCCAGCAAACATCTCTTTAGTTAAAGAGAGAGCTGATGAGGGCGAAGAGAGGAGCAAGGTCCAGTTCCCGAGGGCCATGAGAGCAGTGAGAAGCGCTGGTTCCATGAGGGGCCAAGGCTGCTCCTCCTGACCAGGCTCCAAAGTGGCACAGAAAAAAAAAAAGATACAGAGCCAGGATTAAGGCTTGTTTTGTGAACTGGCCTGTCCGTGACACTAAAATTCTGTTAAACATGAGATTGACTTCATTTCTCAAACAAGGTCTCTAAAAAACTTCTTTTGCCACTGTTCACTGTAAAGTGTGTTCAGATTGAAGTGGAGTTATTTCAAGCAGCTTGTTAAAGGTATTAAGTGTCTCCAGGTAACAGTCTCTGGGATATATACTGGGTAAGGCAGTCAGTTCAAAGCCAGCCTGGACCAGGGTTATACAGTGAAGAGGCCTCCTAGAGCATAGGCCCAGCCAGGACTTGAAGGGAAGGAAAGATCTATGCCGCTCCAGAGAAGGTCAGAAAGATAGGTGGGGGTGCAGCAGAACTCCAGTCACAGGTACAGCAGAGCCCAGCCAGGGTGAGGACTTTCTGGGGTGATCAACACTGCCAACGCCATGCCCAAATTCAGATTTTACATCAGCACCAGCATCCTCAGCAAGGGATGGCACTACAATGGTGGATGATGACATGACGATGCTTTCACCGGGGCTGCACGGAGGACTCAGGCAACTGTATGGAGACTCGCCACCAGGAGGCCAGACGGCAGGAGAGAGGCCAGCCAGAGCCTCACTGTGACAAGTGAAGAGCGCAAAGACAGGGACTTGCAGAACTCTCAGTGAGTGCTGCACACAGGCAGCAACGCGACTGTCAGAAGGCAGGAAGAACCAATTTCAAATTAATCCACTGAAAATATAAATGAAAACCAGCTTAATAAACTAGTGGTAGAATCAATAAATTTGGTCAGGTGTGGTGGCACACACCTGTGATCCTAGTAGCTGGGAGGCTAAGGCAGGAACTTAGTGAGGCCCTGTCTCAAAATAAAAGAAATTAAATAGGCTGGGGATGTGACTCAGTGGTAAGTGCCTCTGGGTTCAATTCCTGGTACCAAAAAAAAAAAAAAAAAAAGAATCAAATTTGAATTCTTATATAAGCAAGAATTACCAAGTTGTTCTGGTTACAAAATTTATACTAGATTCAAATTCATCATGATGTCATAGTGTAACTTCTAGTGAACTAACATTAAAATTAAATCATAAAAGTCAAACAAAACAAAGGTGGGGTATTCTTAAAGCATGGCAACGAAACACTAAATGTAAATTTAAGGTGCTCTGGGTCCCTCTGCACTTTAGTCACTGAAAAGTCCTTCTGCCTTAGTGTTTCATGATTTTTTAGTAGCACAATCTTGAAAGTTTCCACTTGAATTCCTATGAGGAATCCTACTCATAAAAAGGATAAACGTGGAGTTTCCCTGGTGGGTGACACAAGGGTTTAGCCCCAGAGTTAGCCCACAAGGGCTGGCAGGTAGATATGATGAGTTGCTCCGTGACCACAGGCTATTGGGGAGCACTGAAAGGTTTGAGGGACCCAGGTACACTTGCCAGACACCAAGGGAGCCCCGGCTCCAGGTCTATATTGACTGTGCAGCATCACCTTGCTCAGTACCTTGGGTGCTGCCATAAGCAAGTACTGTCTGAAAACCCACATGGACAGCAAGTGAGGGCCAGGGTCTGATGGGCTTGGCAGACTCAGGGGACACCCTCTATCAGCAGCAGTTGTGAAAAGAATGAGATGAAAAGCTTAGTGTGCCTCTCCTTTTATGTGTGTAATTTTTTCAACCATCTACCAGATTTGTTCATTAAGTATGTACCAATTGTCTGAATCTAACTACTTAATAAACTGGACTATTGTGTATTTCCTTTGGCCTAGTGAGGTCATTAAAAAAATCACTGAGATTCTAAGGACTCAGTGAAGCCTGAAAACCTGTGTGCTTAAATTCCCAGGTCTGATGCCCAGATGCAACACCATGCTCCATGCAGAGCAGGCATGGGCACCCAAGGGCTGGGGGGAGCACTTCCTTTGCCTTTAAACAGCTTTATTTTGTTTAGCCCGTAAAACAAACAGAAACAACAGTAACAAAAAAATCATATTTTACTTTTTAATTAAAAATACCTTATATGGGAAGTTTAAAGGAAAACATTTCTTTAAAAAAGGTGAAACCATTCAACTTTTAGATCTCCAATACCAGTCTTTCATCATATTACTTCAGAGACTTGAGCTGGTAGGAGCAAACAACCAGACAGCATGGACAGAAAAACACTTAAGACAGGCATCTCTTTTCTTTGTAGCCCATTTATAAAGGTCCTAAGGTAAAAGAAAAACTCAGCCTCAGAAAAACACTCAAAATTGCAAACATTCTCTATCGTCAAATTTAGTTTGGGTATTATTTATACAGGGAACACGCTCAAATCCTTAAAGTCATGAACATGGCCCACCTCCTATACCACTGGGCAAGAGTATCCTATACCTGGAAATCCCCTGTGACAAACATTTCAGTCCACTTTGAAATGCACAAAGAAAGTTGTATATCTGAAGAAAAATGGAGTATGTTCAGAGAAGATTTGTGGATAAAATTTCCAAGGTATTCAAACAGGGGTTGTGCCACACATAGCTTTTAACTTGCTGAATGAACTGCAGCCTGTACTTTTTCCACAAGTTATACAACATTTTCAAAGCACCTATAAAAATTGTATAAATTTCTACATTTCCAATCAATCCAACTGGAGTTGTCATTTGGTATAGTTAAGCTATACAAAACCTTACAGAATGTAAGCTAATTTCCAATGTTCAGTCAAGGAGGAATGACAGCTACGTCAGGGGACTTCCCTCGAGATGCCCAACACCACCTGAAGAACAATGAAAGTGTGCCGCTCACAATGCAGAAAAACGACAGCAAGACCCATAACTCACACCACAAACATCTGAGTGGCCACAACTAGTTACAGCAGCACAGCTATACACCAGGCACGCCCTCCAAAAGCACACAGCACCCCACCACTATGCAGGTGACACCAGACATGCCACATAGCACATGAGCCGTCAATTGTCATGCCCCTTCCTTCACAGAAGCATGCACGTGTAAAACTGAAATGCTCATCTACTTTCAATGAACATATGTGCTGAGAACTTGCATGAGCACTTCCCAGACACAGGAACTGTTGCCAAGCCGCCCATCACTCCCAGCCCATGCACAAAGAGGGCTATGGTGACTGAAATGCACACGGGACACGCTGTGCACTCCAGGTCAGGGGCACCTCCCAGCAAACACTCTGCAAACACTAACCTCCACTGACGTGCACTTCATACAGTGAATACTTGGGAGACGACAGCATGCGCATGTCAGGGCGGAATTTCTCTGCCAGAGTTTCAATCACATCTTGGGTGGTAGCAGTGCTAGAGACACGGATGCATTTTGTGGCAAAGTTTCCAGCAGCTTTATCTTGAAAATAAAATCTCATCACTCCATGGAACTCCAGATCCTAAAATAAAATGATACATTTTTGAAAAAAATAATACTTTCAAGAGATTCACTTTTGATAATTATGCCAAATAAGTGAAAAAGGTTAGCTATCACTTTCTAAAAATGTTTCTTTACATAAACATCTGAGACACAAATTAAGATAGGATTTTAGTCCTTGAGTTTAACTCTGTGACTCTGGACACGCTATGTAGGTTCTCTCTGCCTCAGTGTATAGATGGAAAACAGTAGCTATAAAGAGGCTAAAGTCAACAGCAGCTTCCCTGGGTCTCCCCAGTGCAGGCCCACGTGGTATACACCGTCTGCCATCTCTACACCCAGAGCTGGGGAGCCTGCTTCAATCATCAGCTCTGAGTCTCTGCTTGAGAAGGAAGGTGTGCGACAGACATGGAATCACAACCCAGAGCCACTGCACTCCGAAGCCCAGCCCGTGCTGCCCCTGGGGTTCCCTCCAGCTCTGAGCTTCTGAGCCATGCTCTTCTGAAAGCAAGGGGGATGTAACAGCCACAGTATGGCTACCACTGCGGATCAATGGAATTCTCAACTTTTCATGGTACACAAGTGTAACCAATTCCCAACATGAACTACTCACCCTAGACAATCAACGCCCTTGATCCTTGTCTCAAAGCCTTACTTGTAGAGAGAAGCCAAAGCAAACCCAGCCCAGGGGGTCCCTGCACAGCTCCCACTGTGCGGCTAAGGCCTGCATGGGGGACACCCTCTCCAGCTTCTCCCAGATGTTCCCAGGAGTATCTCAAAGGCCAGGCCCCTCCCACAATGTCCAGCAGGAGGAGGGACTAGGCTCACCCTTGATTCCTTTCACCCATTACATGTACTTTCTCAAGAACCAGCTAGAATCTAACCAAAAATTTGTTTAAAGCCCCGCCCCGCATCCCTGCTAAGTGGGAGCTCATCAACCCTTGGCTGTACACTCCATGGCAGCTTCCCCTTCTCTCAGAAGTCAATCTGACCTTAGGCGCAAAGCCGGGCCCATTTGAACCTCTCTCTGTTTCTCCCCGTCCACTGGCCTTTTCTTCACTGTTACGAACTAAGAAGTACTTATTTGAAGAGAAATAGGGGATACTGGAGTGGGGTTGACAACTGTATAAACAATATGAAAATCAAATCAGGAAGCAAGATAGTAAAGCACACGTGCAGCTCGGCTTCCCTGGGCCTGTTCAGCCTGGACCTGCTCCACCATGCCTGCCCACTCCCCAGGGGCCAGGGGGAAAGTGGCCTGAATAGGCGTGTGTCCAGTACCACGCTGAATTAGGAGCTTGGAGGAGGCAGAGTCCCCATCGTGGGGTGGACTTGAGAAAGCTCTTCACTTAGCTAGGTGGGACCTACATTAGTGGGAGTACTGCTCTGGTCTTTCAGAGCTTATAGTAACCGCCTCTTTGGTCTGGATAGAGTAACAGAGCAAACTAAGCTGATATGCCTTTCAAAGTCTCATGTTGGTCTGGCAACCCTGGAACTTCCCAGTGATAGCACATGAGAGAAGACTCACCTGCAACTTGTGGGCCTGAGCTGGTCCACACAAAGCTGTCCCAGGCCCTTGCCAGACACTCTCACGCAGCTCTCCTTCCATTCAAGAACCTTGCATTTCAGATTCCACTCCTTCACCAGCTCCAAAATTACTCTAATGTTTAGCTATACAAATCTAAGTTCCAAGTTCTCCTATGGAAGCAGTATTTTCATCCCAAGAATATGAGACTCCTACTGCCACCACCCTGAAGCCTCAAAGGTCAGTTGGCAGAAGCACATTCACCTTGACAGGAGTGACACCAAAAGGGCCCACCAGCCCCATGGCACTTGTGAGCAGAGCCTTCACATCATCTGCAACACAACCCCAAGGAACACAAAGGCACCAGCCTTCCTGAAAGCAGTCAGCAAGTGATCCCAAGCTAGGAGATGCGGAAGAATCAGAACAGCGACAGCACCTGCAGCTAGGGTGGGCAGGCTGTCCACCAGCACTAGCAAGACCAAAAATGAATGGATAATGGCACATACAGGAGGTGGAGAAGTCTGCCTAACTTCTTGTGACTCCTTACAGACAGACCACTACCCTTTACAGTGCAAAGGAAACTGCAGGTATAAACCCCTCCCTAATGCTTCGGTTTCCAACCTTACCTACAATGCTTGGAGGAGAGGGGAAACCCTGACAGCCCGAGGGGCAGTGAGTCAGAAGTGCAGAGAAGCACAAGCACTAACCTGAGGGGTCTGATGAGACCACGCTCCAGCCCTTACAAGTTGAGTCACATATCCCATGAAAACTACCTTCAATTTAATTTCATTTGTACTCCAGAAGTGTTAGTAGGTTTGACATCACACAGAAGTAGCTGTTACAGTTTAGATATGAAGTGTCCCCAGAAACTCATGTGTCACACAATGCAAGAAATGACTGGATTATATGACCATGGATGGAACCTCTGAAACCATAAGCCAAAATAGACTTTTCCTCCTCTACATTGTTCTTGTCAGATCTTGGACCACGCGATGAAAAAGCTGACTAAAACATTAAGTCTATCTATGATCAGACTATTCCCTTAATAAATTAATAGGCTAACATTCTGTTCAATTACTTGGCCATTCCTAAGTTTAGCTAATGTAAGTGCACAGAATCTTATCAAACCTGATAATACTGAAAAAATCAAGTTCCTGAACCTGAAAACTGGGGTGTAGGGACCAAACTAAAAATAATTATTAACATACAAAAAGAGCTTACTACATGTCAGGTACTAAGAGTTTCATACTTAATTCCCCAAAATAAAGAGTTGGGCATGCTCATCACCACCACTAAACAAGGGGGAAACAGAAGAGAGGGCTCAGAGGAGCTAAGTCACTCAGCCTGCTAGGAGCAGAGCTGAGATGTGCCAGCCTGAGCCACCAGGATAGGACTCGATATCGGCCTCTGCTTCCACAGGCTCCATACCATGCACAGGAAGGAGTGCTGACTATTTTTATTTAAGGAGTTTGAGAAACAAATGGCCCAGAGGTTAACAACTTGTACCCACTGCCTTCCTGGACTAAACTGGCATGCAAATACAGGGACGCATGCTCAAGCGGAGCAGAGGCCAGGCTGGCTGTGCCTTAGCATTAGAGGGCAGAGACAGGACACATGTCAGCATGTCCAGCTGCGTCCTTGACTGAGTTAATGACACCATGGACTTAAATTTCCTCAATTATAAAATAAAAATAAGCTTGTTTTGAGGATTAAACAAAACATATATAACAACGAACAGGTGGCATGGCACAGAAATAAGTGCCCAGCAGTCTCAGATCTTGCTCTGCAGTCTCTCCCAGGGGAGCACAGCTGTTCTGAGGCAAGGAAACCTCTTTCTTTTTTATGCTAGGTCTTCCCTCCAGGCACAGGCAATGCTCTGCAGGTAACTGCACAGCGAATTTCAGTCAGAACCCCGCCAGCAGGTCTAACTCTTCCAGCTGAGGTGTCCATTCCAACTGCTAAGAACCCCGGAAAGCAAAAATTTAAATTTGTAATAAACAGCCATAAAGGCTTGAGGACAGAGCTACTATCCTAATAATGCTGCAGTCAAGCCAGCTATGATTTCTTAAGCCAAGGGCTGCCTTGGGGAGGAGAAGCACATCTCCCTCCCACATCACTGTCAGCTGTACAAACGACCAAGGACAAAGGATGTGAATATTGCCATCTGGCAGGTTCTCCAGGCCCAAAGGAAGGACCTGCTTGCAGGCAGAGTATTTTTGAAAGAAATTTGTTTAAAACAGATAACACTCCCCATAATCAATCCATCAGTATAGTCAGCACACAATGCTAATCTAGGTAAATTAATTTGAAGGGAAAGAAAAGCAAGACAGCAATCACCAGTGCCCTCTTCTTAGCAGGTAATCCCCCTAATAGGACGCACATCTCGCGCGCGCTTGTGTGTGTGTGTGTGTGTGTGTGTGTGTGTGTGTGTATTTACCTTTACATAGACTTCTCCTTGAGAAGTGTCATCACCAGAAATGGAAACTCTATTTAGGGTCAACTTCTTTACAACTACAAACAAAATTATTTTATCAGAAAGAACACAATGCTCACACAAAAATGCTACACTGTAGAATCACTAAAGAGCCAGTGTAAATGCCTTACCAATGCCTCACCAACTCATGAGACTGATGATCAACTGGTACTCTTTTCCAAACCAGTAGGGGCTCGGCAGGAAACCTAAACCTCCCCTTGATAAGCAATCAGAACCATGAGTTCCAAGACAAATGAACCAACCATGCACAATTCACTTCTCTTGCCTGTGTTCAGCACAAACTGAAATTTACATCCCTGGCTGTAACAAAAACATTGCAACTTCAAACACAGCATTCATTCCCATTCTAGTTCCCTGTGTGGAAACAACGGTTGGCAGAACCAACCACTTTAGGCCATGCACAATTTACTTCTAGAGCTGGTGCCTCCAAAATACGTAGCCCCTCAGAGGTGGGGCACATGTTCCAAGACCCCTGTGGATGCGTACTTTCTATACATACCTATGCTCATAATCTTTAAATACAGCATGTATACATGCACAGAATACAGACAACAGCTCCAGAAACAAGTTCATGGGGTATTACTGATTCTTCCATGTACTCTTGGGAAATCTGATGAAGTCAATGAATCTGTGCTTAAAATAAAAATTTTAAATGCATAAAACACAAAAGATTACATGAAAACAGAATTATTCAAGTATTTAAAAACCTGTGAAGGCATAAGTGCTTCTTCATCTACATATTCAATAAGATCTGGAGTAGGTTCATACAACTCTAATTTTTAGGAAAACATGAGTATAAACTCATCAATGAGGAAAACACTAAATTTCACTTAAAAATTAATATATTGAAATAAACATGTAGTTCTTTTCACATCCAAGTTCTAAGACCCTATGAATCTATCCACAGACCTCAGTTCAGAACCCTTAAGATCCCCAGCGACAGGGACATCACCAACTAAGCTGCTGTGTTCCTTCCTGACAGCTTGTCAGCAGAAGTACTGCATTGAATGAAAGCTAAATTCACCTCATACGGCTTCACCAGCTGAGCTCAGTGTAACCCAGTGGTATCATCTAGGCCTGCGTTCAAATGATGGGTTATCAATGATTGTATGTTTCATTTATTAATGAAATGGAATAGGGTGGAACAGAAGATTTCTACTAGGACTGATGCACTCTGCATAAGCAAACAGGGCAAATACTGTCTCATGAAATTTTACTTTCAGCGATTCCTCTGTCCCTAGGCCACAAGTAAAACGCAACGCTTTTCTTCCCACAGGTCACTGTTAACCCATGAAAGGGCTGAGAAAGGGTTCCTAAGGCTCACACTATCAACATCTGGGGCTGGAGAACTCTGACAACTGTGGGGCTGTGTGTCTGGCGCGTGAGCATGTCCAGGTAAATGTTTAAAATAAATAAATAAACAAAGCTGGCCTTCACCACATCCATGCGCACACATAGCAGACAATCACCACTTGGCATGCTTCTGTTAAACCACAATCACATCTGAGTACTAACAGACCAAGTTCACAGAACAAAGTGGGGGAGGCCATTACTCAGGTGAAGAGCATAACTTTTCTGGACTAAAATACTGAAAAGGGGTGACAGGATGCGAGCTGACCTCCCTTTCTATGCACACTAACAGACAGCTGCCCAGTACCCAAGCACCTCACATACATTAGGGCATTAATTACCTAACGTTAAATGTGCATGTCTGGCCTCCACGCATAAGCAGCCAGCACCATCGCGCCATGCCCACCCAGGGGCAATAATCAGTCTCCAGACATCTGCACATGGGCCCTGGGGACAAAGGCATCTGGTGTGAGCATGGACTCGGAGTAAGTCCACTACCTCACCTCTTCAGAATAACATTCTAATTCTGATTCCTTCAACTGCTCTCCTTCCTGTGACCTAATTCCAAATCCACTCTCTGTTTGCCTCTCTTTTCCATATTTGTGTTCTGGTCTCTTAGCCTCAAACAGACCCAGACTGACCAGAGAACGCCAGACGTGGGCTGAGCAGCAGAGGACACTGGTTCTGCACATTAAGCTGCAATTAATGCAACTGAAGACCACACTAGCCTTTTGGTGACCACTTCATAGTGTCGATTCACCGGATTCCAGTAAAATAAAAATTACTACATCATTTTCATGTTAATCTACCAGATGACATTTCTCTAGCTTGGTTCTCACCCATTCAACAACAGCCTTTAAGTACAACTAATCAACTGGTTCCTAATTCATTGAGATGTTTTAAAGAATATGATTTAAACATTGTTGGATTCTCTTATAAAGCCCAAATACTTAGTAGCTGCTGTACTTCTTTCATCTGTGTGTGTCTGCCTCTCTTGGCCTCCCTGCATTTAATGAGCCATGTGGATTCCTACACCCGGGATCATACAGCCACTGGAAGCCCAAAACTCTTCAGTCCTGCCATAATCCCATTTCTGGTAAAGATCCCACCAGGTCACATCCTGCTTCTAAAACTTTTTACTATGTAATAAATATCATCCTGGAAACTCACACTTAAGACAATTATACATTAAGATATACAAAAGTATACATGCCAGTGTACATGAAAATAAAAGATACACAACTGAGACAAAAGCTCATGAAATAGTTCTTTGTACCGAAATCTGCCTCAAATGTATCAATAAATGTATCTGACTGATTACAGCAGAACTAAGCCTGTAAGACATTAAGACTCCCTTTTCACAAATTAGAGAAAGGTTTTTCTGTTGTAGCATTGTTTGCTGTGCAGCCTCAGTTATCTCCTCTCAAAAGGAAGGCAACACACCCTCTCCTTGTCACCACAAAAACTGAGACAGGGGCACAGTGCAACAGACAGAGCATCTTCAGTCTGTGCTCACTTCTTTGTTCAAAGAGAGCCACCCAGTGACACAGAGTCCTGTCTACGAAACTAACAGGGTGAACAACCCAATTTCTAGCCAAAGCCTAAACTACCCTACAGGTAGGTCAAAACAGGTATTACCTTAGAGTACATGCACATGAATGCTGAGCCACACATGCACTGCCTTATGACCCTTCAGAAAGGTAACAGAGCTCCCAGGTGAGTACAAGGGAAAGGGCCTGTAAAAGCCGACATGCTGAAAGCAGAATTCAACCCTAAGAGTTCTAGACCAGCCACTGTACTTCCAAGAAGGCCTCAGATGGGAAATGAAATAAAATGGCATTGACTCCTATCTGAACATTAAGGCTGCTATTTGGTGCAGCCTGGGGACTGACCCAGACTAAAATTCCATGTGCTACCCCAGCTCTGGGAAAAATCAGGCACAGTTGTAAAATTACAATCTATCACCCAGCACCTGGAATAAAGTCAGAACAGAGTTGCTGCTGCTGTCTCAGAGGAAGTGAACATGAGGCAAGATAGAACCATCGCTCTAATTCAGTAAGAAGCCAATGGGCCTGACTGGAGTACAAAAGCAACTCCAATGCACAGAGACGTAACTTCCGGTCACCAACGCAGAATTAGATCCTGGAACTCACACTGCTTTTCACTAGGTAATGTGACAAACTTACTACCTAGATCTGGAAGACCATATGTTTCGATATATTATTTTAAGAAACATTTTCCCAGCATCATTATTTAGTATTCCTGATGTAGGGGGTAACTTAGTTCATTTCAACAAGTAGATTGTCTGTCCAATTAACTAGATTCCTGATCTATAGATCAAGGGCATGAAAAACAATTCATGGTAAGGGTGTGCATTTTCATGACAGCACAAAAAAAGTGATTTATGACTCTGTGTTACTTTAAATACTTTAATAAACTGGAATAACAAACTATACCAATGACACTCAATTTCAATATAAAATAAAGGTCATCAAAGACATGGAAATACACATGAAGTCAAATTAGAATGAATGAATGTCCTTAAGCAACTTGTTTTTAGAACAAGATTTCTCTTATGATATAAAATCTTTTGTTTAAATTTAACTTGTAAATTTAAGAAAATACCCAAATAAATGTGGAGGGTTTTCCCTAGAAAGAAACAAGCTAATTTAAAAGTTATTTCCTGTGGGGGAAAAATAAGGAAGACATGCAGTGTGACCCAGGAAAGGAGGGCTGTGACTATGGCAGGCCAGTCCACTAGGGGCTCTGAAAAGTGTGGAGCCTCATGTCACAAACCCGAGGCTGGCGTGGCAGGAAGTACTTAGAGGCAGACCTTTGGGGGTGTCTCAAATCAGTGTGGAAAGATGGCTTCCTCACGGGTGATGCTGAGACAAGGAGACAGACAGCCCAGGCAAAACCAGATCCATACACCCACTGCACCACAAGGCAGACCCCAAGTGGATAAGGGACACAGGTCAATTCTGCCAACACTTAGGAAGAGGGCAAAAGCTCCTGCCATGACCCAAAATGCTAAAGCAATCAAGAAATATTAATAAAGCGGACCACAGAAAACCCACGTGTACTCAGCAAGCCCAGAGGCGAGCACACAGTGGCAGAAAACATCCCAGCCTGCACCCAGAGAGGAATGTAGTGTCTATGACCCACAACGGGCTCCCAGGATTTGAAGAAAAGGACCCTGACCCAGCAGAAAAACAGGCAAGACCCAAAACACCTCCAGCAGTTCCTGAAATGGTGTCCTTAAATATACAAAAGGATGGACTACCTCACTCACAGCAAAACCACCTCAAAATAGAAGAACAGCTGGGCGCGGTGGTGCACGCCTGTAATCCCAGCACTTTGGGAGGCTGAGACAGGAAAATCCCGAGTTCAAAGCCAGCCTCAGCAACGGCAAGGAGCTAAGCAACTCAGTGAGACCCTGTCTCTACATAAAACACAAAATAGGGCTGGGGATGTGGCTCAGTGGTTGAGTTCAATCAAAAAAAGAAAAAAAAAAAAGGAAAATTCAAATTACATTAACAGGGCCATTGTTCAACCACTCAGCTGGCAGAACCTCTACGTGTGGGGAGAACACAGTGCACAGCCAGGGAGCACACAGCCACGCACGGCAAAGTCACACGCACACTGACACACTGGCCCACTGCGTGCACCTACCCTACAGGTGTGCACAGCCAGGGAGCGCGCAGCCACGCACAACAAAGTCACACCACACTGACACACTGGCCCACTGCGTGCACTTACCCCACAGGTGTGCACAGCAAGGGAGCACACAGCCACGCACAGCAAAGTCACACCACACTGACACACTGGCCACTGCGTGCATCTGCTCCACAGGTGTGCACAGCCAGGGAGTGCAGCCACACACGGCAAAGTCACACACGCACACTGACACACTGGCCCACTGAGTACATCTACCCCACAGGTGTGTCAGCAAGAGCACAGAATGCCAAACGCAAAGACCGTCCACCAAGGCACCATCTACAACAGAGACCTGGACACCAGCATGGGGGCTGGGTGAGCAGATGCTGGTGCATCCACACAGCAGGATCAGATGTTGCCATCAAAACAATGAGGAAGCTCGCAGACAAAGGCAAGGCAGGCTGTGCAAGACGCTGTCCAGCAACAACAGAGCTCAGCGGAACGCACCTGGGTCCCTCTTACAGAAGAGGTGGGGACACCACAAAGAACACTCAAGAGTGGACAGACCACGTGCAACACACCAGGTGAGCTCTCCAGGCATGCTCCATCACACAGGCACAGCTCTGGAATCACACAAGTATTTTAAATAAGAAAAACTAAGTGTTAACAAAAAGCAATCACTAAAAATATAAATCAACCTGAAACGAATGGGTCTGACTGTGTCTCATTAGTCACATCACTGTGCAGATAAAAAGACTTTTCCAAGTGATTTCAAAAAGCAGTTGTGACTTCGAGTTCCCAGTAGCTATTCTAAGGACAACTATCCACAAAGAAATGCTGATCCTCTTTCAAAAGTCCTGTTGTTGAGTAGTGATACTGGTGTTATTTTATATAATAACTACATAACAGAATAATTCCAGAAAATCATTGTTAATATAGTGACAAGATTTTCAATGTAAATGAAGAGATGTAAAATGAAAGAAACTAAGTAAAAATTCTATTAGGCAAATCTGAATTCTCACTAAGAACGAGTATTTTTCTACTCACCCTAAAAAAAAGAAAAAGAAAAACCACCCCCTGGTTCTTTCCATGGAGGAGACCTGGAAGCAAAGCCAAGTACATCCAGCACCTGGCTCTTGGCCCTCCACGCCACCCACCATGCCACCCTCCACTGAGGACGAGGGCTCCGGGGAGGCGCAGCTTCAGGGCTACAGGAGAAAGCACAAAAGATGAGTTTGGGACATCTGGTTACTCTAGAAAGAAAGCGGCTCTCACAGGGGTTCACACCAACTGAAAGGCTCAGCAGCCAAACGAAGGGCGACTGCACACCAATGAGACGAAGCCTGAAGCACAGTGTGTGCAGAAACCCACACGACCATAATGCTGCTGAGGAAAAATGATCACCATAGGTAGCCAGGGCACTCCCCTCTTACACTGAAAATAAGCAACTCGAGAAAAAAAAAGTATATTTCCTGCTTTCTTATATTGGAAGAGAAGGAAAATGTGTTCCTACTTGTTTAAAGAACTTCAACCAACAAACATGAAAGAAATGATGAAATTATTAAAACTGCCATTCTGCACCCTACAGACCTGGGCAAAGACCACACTGATAGCACCTTCTGGGGAAGGCTGGTGAGGATCTGCACAGGAGACCGCTATAGGGACTACACCTGGTATGCTGCCCCCAGAGGCCAGCAGTGCCCACAGAACACATGGAGAAGCTGATCTGAAGGCAGTTGAGCCTCAGACACCATCACACTGAAAAAGACAAGCCACGACCAAAATAGGGAGCTGCTCAGGAAAACTAGTCCAGCATTCTCCACATATCTAAGGCACCAGACAACCACTCTCGACTAAAGGAGACCTGCCTTCAGTGAACACTTCGCATGGCTCCAATTCAATTAACTGCAAAATACATTTTTGAGATACAGGGAAATCTGAGCAGAGACCAGGGACTGGACAATAACGAGGAATTATGGCCAATTTGGTTGCCAAGATTATCATATTATGGTTCAACTTTTTGAGATGCACACTGAAGTAGGGGGGAAATAATGCACCTTAGGATTTGCTTTAAAACAGGTCAGCTAAAAACAACAAATGATGAACTAAGAATGAAACTTGGAAATTCTAAAGCCTGAATCTCATCTGCTGTAATATTTCCATATTAAAGTGCTTAACATGAAAAAAAAACATCATAAATGCAAACTATCATTATGTGCAAATACATTTTCATAAAAATTCAGATGTTCTAGAAAAACCCAAAGGATTTGATTCCAGAAATAGATAATAAGTTATTTAACATCACAAAAAGCAGGCAACAAATGTGTGGTGGAAAAAGTGAGAAAGTGAGGTGGGGCCTTCAGACCTGCTCAGCCATGGAGCAAGAGCTACTCCTGTGCGTATAGAGCATACAAGCCACCCACACAAACAAGGAACCTGCTGATGAGTGTCACTCCCTGAGTACACACTAAAGGTCTGCATGGGAAACATAAAAAAGTAAACCTTGCAGAAGAAAATAAAATGAACCCTATACAGTCATAATTCTGTTGTTGAACTAAAATCTCCAAGTGTTCAAATCACTTCCAATGATTTAACTGATTCTGCCTCAAAACAACACACGTTAACAGTGTGAAGCGTCTTGCAGTTCCTGAACTCACCTCAGAACTACAGCAGCCAGAATAAAACCCGAGCAGGGGTGATAAGAAAACTGCATGAAGACTCTCCTTTGTGCATATGGAACATTATAAGTTTCTAAATTTGAAGGACAAGGGTGATGAACCACACAGACATTCACACACACAGTAGCCAGCTGTCATTTACTTGCACTTACTCTCACATGAAAGTAACAGAAATCCTCAAACTTTGGCAACTTAATCAAAGAAGCTTCCTACAATCAAAATGTCTCCGTCTACACCTTTTCAGTACACTAAAAACTGATTTCATAGCACTCAACCTAGGTAAGAAAAACTCTTCAACAAAAAATGGGAAAAGAAAAAGAGAAGATCCTCAAACCCCTTACCCACACTGAAAATGCCCCGAGCCCCCTGCAGCCCTGCCAACGTCCAGGCAGCTCCTCAGCCTGCCTAAGGCCTTTCACAGCGAGCTCTAGAGAGAGGCACACTCTAGAGGGGCTGCGGCATCCGCAGAAAGAACAGAAAGAAACAAGATGATTTTTGAGCAGTGTGCGCAACATGAATGCTACTGCTTTTAGTGGGGACTCTACAAACTAAAACAAGGCTCCTCCTCTGGTTCAAGATCTGTCCCTGGGTTTCAGGAGCAGTCCTGAACTGGGGACCTGGGTCCTGGTGCCAAGCAGTCCCTCCTACCTGCCCTTCCTGCTTCACTGTTCCTATTACCAAATGACTACTGCAGACTGGAATGTCACTTGGTACCAGGCCCGAGGAAAACAAAAAGGGGAGCTGCGCCAATCAGCCTGGCAGCTTTGGAAAAGAGGTCAAGGTGCTGAGGCGCTCAACAGCAGTGATTCAGAGAGGGCAGGGAGGCGGCAAAAGGGGACCCATGAAAACAGCTGGCTGACTGCTCAGCGAGGAGCTTTCCTGACACAGACTGCAAAGAGCTTGCCTGAGGAATCACTCGCTCAACGGGAATCTCACTCACTGTTTGGAAACAGTGCTCAGAACAGTCTCCTCAGCCTCTGCTCTTGAGAATCTTTCTTCCATGGAGTCACATAGATGCCCCCCAGCTAACAGATACAGAGGCCAACACAAGCAGATCCTGGAACAGGTGATTAATGACACACACGATAGGCATGTGTGCAAACGCAGGAACACAGAAACACAAGTGTTAATCTCTTCCATGACAGGAAACCTCAAAATCAGTGTTTCTGGTTTTATAAGTTACACTATTCATGAAATCTCATTCAAGAACACTTTTTTTAAAGAAAATATTACCAGTTCTAGATATAACTGCACACAAAATAAGAAACAACCACAAATATAATTTTCTTCTTAACTTTAAAACAAGGAACGCAGAGTCAACCTAAAACACCAATAGCAGACCTGAACTTTTCAGTGGAAACTGCCCCTCCTCCACGCAGCATCCAATGATAGGAAGCCCAGCACACAGACCTGAATTTCCTTCCTGAGACAAACAAGACTTTCTTCTAGAACAAAGAAAATAAAGCGAAGGGAAAAGAAAACACAAATAATAATAATGGCACAAACAATAAGCATGTTCAAGAAAGAATCTTCCTCATGCTCATGCAGATGACCCAGGCTAACACAAAGCCAGTGCCAAATGTTGTGCTGAGGGCTTCTGATGCATCGCCTGCTCCAATTTCACAGCACCCAGGAGGCAGGTACTGTTCCCGCTCTGCCTCACAGGAGGAAGAGGGAGCAGCTCGACCCCCACACAGCTAAACCAGTGGGCCAGAAATCAGGCTCAGGCAGCTGTGAAGCAAAAGCCACACTTTCAACCACCCTGCTACACTGCTTCTTATCTAGCTGCTTGGTGAGTGACCCCCGGCAACCACTCTCGTACACAACAGGCGATATGGAATAAATGGGATTCACCGCACAGCTGAGCTTGTAAAAGAGAAATCCAAATCCACGTCCCCAAGTACAGGCCAGAAAACATATAGGCCGACTCCTGAATAAACAGCACCCAGCACTGGGCAGTGGGAAGGGGGCATCCCCACTAGACCATGAAGAGGTTCCAGCGGGGCAATGTGAACAGCTGAGCAGTGAAACTCGGAATACAATAGAAAGCTGGTTCATCAAACAGCAGGGGAGGGAGCACAAACAACATAAAAGATGGATAAACCAGCTATACTTAAAAAGTCTCAATCTAAAGAGCAATAGCAAAGGCCATAAATAACAACATACACCCAATGTACACAGGATTAGTTCAAAACGTACAAAGAATCCCTACAAGTCAATTAGAAAAAGACCAAAAAGTCATTGGAAAAACTTGGACAAAATATATGTACAAGCAACTCAAAGTGAAAATCAGAATGAATATAAACATAATAAAACATACTCACTGAAATCAGTAATATAGACCTAAGTCTTTATTAATTCAAATACTTCAAACCCTATTAGAAATTTGAAAATACTGAATGTTACAGGCTTTGAAGTTTGAAATGTAAACTGGTATTGCCATCTCAAAGATTAATGTGGCAGTACTCAATAAACTGGAATCCAGGCATTCCACCTCTAGGTACTAGCCCTAACAGACTTCCATGAGTACAGATGGGCAGGCAGGCAGTCATGAAATCCACATTTGCCACAGTGGGAAAGTACCAATGACCTAATCGTCCCTAGACAGGAGCGCAGATAAGTTAACTGGGTTTATTTGGACAATGGAATACTATCGAACAATGAAAACCATGCACTATACTAACAGGAAGTTCCAGATGCACAGTTTTCCTGGGAGAGGCTGAGGAAGAAGGAAAGAGAAGCCTTCCGCTCAGATCTAACTGTGTGGAATGAGCATTCTCAGCCAGGGCACAAGCCTGGGGAGACCCTGGACAGAAGCCCAGCCATCATGTCCCAGAGATGAAAGGAGACCACATGGCAAGTGCAGTGAGGACAGGAGAAGCCATGTGACTCTGGGGGAGGCACCTCACTGGCACTGGCAAGGCAAGGCAAGGCATTCTTTGGGTGATACAAAAGCCATCCTGGGCCTTGAGCAAAAAAATGACATGATTTAGCTTAAGATTAGGTCCCAACTTCCTTAACAAGATTCCTAAGGTGCAAGAAATAAAACAAGAATCAATAAATGGGATGAATTCAAACTAAAAAGCTTCTTCTCAGCAGAAGAAACAAACAATGAGGTGAAGACAGAGCCTACATTCTGGGAGCAAATTTTTGCCACATGCAGCTATCCCACTCCTCGGTCTATACCCAAAGGACTTAAAGTCAGCACACTACAGTAATGCAGCCACTTCAATGCTTATAGCAGCTCAATTCACAATTGCTAAACGGTGGAAGCAACCTAGATGCCCTTCAGTAGATAAATGGATAAAGAAACCGTGGTACATATACACAATGGAATATTACTCAGCAATAAAAGAGAATAAAATTATAGTACTTGCAGGTAAATTGATGGAGTTGGAGAATATCATGTTAAGTAAAGTAATAAGCCAATCCCAAAAAACCAAAGGCTGAGTGTTCTGATAAGTGGATGTTGATCCACAATGGGGGGAGGGGCAGGGGACGAATGAAGGAACTTTGGTCAAAGAGGACGGAGAGGAGGGGAAGAGGAGGGGAAGCGACATGGGGGCGGGAAAGATGGTGGGATGAGATGGACATCACTGCCCTAGGTACATGTATGCCTGCACATATGGTGTGACTCTACATCGTGTACAACCAGAGAAATGAAAAGTTGTGCTCCATTTGTGTACAATGGATCAAAATGCATTCTGCTGTCATGTATATCTAATTAGAATAAATAAATTTTTAAAAAATAGAGACGATATTATCTTTCCCCTAGAGATGCTGTGGCGATCCAACAAAATAAGAGATTCAAAAAAATAAAAATGAAGTGTATCTCAGGATGGGAAACAGACTTAGGGCAAAGGTCGACAACAGAAATAAGCAGTAAGACGCGAAGATGTGCCAGATAACACAAGGCAAGGTAAGCATTTACTTGAATAGGCCACATAAGAGATGGGGACAGTTTGGACGAGGGTCAGAAGTCAGAGCAGTGTTTAGAAGTGGTTAAACAATAAAACACTGTGAAGGTAGAGCCAACAGTTTGCTGATAGATTAGACAAAGGAAGGAATCAAGAATAAACACTGGACGGTGAGCATGCAGAGTGGAACTCGGAGGAGGAGAGCCCGGAGGAAGAGCAGAGGGAGTAGGGGGGATTCCTTCAATGCCCAGATGCACCTAGAGCCTTCCAGGCAGCACAGAGCTGAAGTTCAGAGCAGTGGCCAGGCTGAGAACTGTAAATCTGCAACACACTCATGCTTCTTAGGAGGAGGATGAAAGATCCACCCAGGAGGAAGCCTGGAGAAGAGAGTGGGCATGGGAGCAAACCCCAGGGACTCCCCCATATGGCACAGGACAAGATAGCAATCCTGGAGGTCCAGGGAAACAGCGTCCTGTGGGTGTGATGAACTGTGCAGACAGCCAACGACAGAGCTGAGAAAGGAAGACTGGCAGCACAGAGCACTGGGAACCCTGACCAGAGGTCCTGGTGAAGTCAAGGGTTGACCCACCTCGCACAAAAAGGCAAGTGAAGCTGTTCCGAAATGTAGCTTTCATCTTTAAAATAAACCATTTAAACTGACAGCACAGTGAAAACTAATTTTCTTATAGGCGACAGGTTCACCATCAAGTAATCAAACTGGAAAAGCAATAATTGTCTTAACAATGTAGAATCATTTGGCATAGTCTTGTTTGTAGAGTTTTACTCTTGATTTTAGTACCACGCAACTCCCAGCAGCGCTATGGATCAGGCTTCAGTACTCTACCCAGAAGGTCCTCGGGTTCCAAGAAAACAAAATGCCTGTATTTTTTTTTAAATACTAAATATCCTTTGTCCATCTATTAGATTGTATATTTGCTATGATATTTGTGGAAATAAACTGAAAACAGTCATAATATGATCTATGTCACTACAGTAAGTCAAAAGTGAATTAGCAGGGGCTGGAGCTGGAGCTCAGTGGTAGAGCGCTTGCCTAGCCTGTGTGAGGCACTGGCTTCAATCCTCAGGACCACAAAATAAAATAAAGGTGTCCATTTACAACTAAAAAAATATTTTTCAGAAAAAGTGAATTAGCAGTTTCAAGTCTTCTGACACCTCAGCAGCAGCCCTAAGCCACACAGGCTGGACTGCCTCTAATGGTGGTGGTCCACAAGATCACAGTGGGGCCAGAAGCTTCCCCTCCTGGGGTGTCACAGCCTGGGTAAGGGTGTGGCTTTTGCACTCCTCATGTCTGTGATGTTGGGGCAAACAAACCATGCTCCCAAGCAGAGAAAAGTAGAATCATACAGTTAAGGTCAGTACGTAAGACTTGGTAATAATAATAAATGACTGCTACTATACTATGCTTTTTACTATCATTTTAGAGTATTTTCCTTCTTTTAGAGGGGCAGTGTGTTGCGGTGCTGGGAACCTAGGGCCTGGTGCTTGCCAGGCAGCCACTCTACCACTGACCTACATACCCAGCCCTCCTCCTTCCACTTATAAAAAATAAGTTTACAATAAAACTTGATAGCAACAGTGGGCTCATCTCCCATTTCCTGTGTCCCCTTACCACACACTTTCCTCTTGTGTTTCATTTGATCTCATTCTGCTCTGTTCACCATGGCCCTAGAGGCAACGGGCTATGCTCTTTACACAGATACCATGCAATCGACTTCACCACCCACGTTCATGTTCATGTAAGTACACCGTCCGATGTTCACGCCACAAAGCTGCCTACCATGCACTTCTGAAATGCAGCCCTGTCACGAAGAGGCACATGGCTACATTTAAAATCATCAATAATGCCAACCTATACAAAGCTCACGGCTTATTTGTGACTTTGAAAAGCTCATGCTCTGGTTCTTGGAGGATTTAAATTTTTATTATAATACATACATATTTATGAAAGAGAGAGAAAGAGTATGTATGTATGTGTAGATATACACACACAAACACACCCCTGTAGTTCATTTTGAGAAACTTCTCAATGCAGAAATGCAAAAACAATACCACCACCAGCACCACTAAGGTAAAATTAACTTAGTATTTTGTAGTTGTACTGAAAAATCAGAGATTGTTTTTTTTAAAAGCAAAGCATCTCAACCAAACAATATGTAAAGATCTCAGAAACACCTGTCCATAGCTAAGGCTCCTCTGATGTTCACAGTCCACTGGCAATCTCAACAGATCTGAGCCTGACTTAAGAAAAAAAGATTTAAGAAGAAAAGACCATCCTAGTTCTGATGAATATGGCATCTGCCAACTATAAAAGGGGAAAAATGGTGCAAGCCATCAGCTCTAACTGCAGTGAGGACATTTAGAATTGCAGAAACATAACTGTTCCCGTGGTCTTCTCAGTTCCAATTCAAGAACACTAAAAATAAGGAAACAAAACGAACCAATAAAAGGCACAAACACACCATAAAATCAGAGAGCCAAAATAACCAACTGGGAAAACACAAGATATCAATATATTTTACTGTTTAAAAATTTCACAAATTGCTAAAAATAAAATATCCCGACCGAAAAGCAACACAGACAACAAGGACACTGGCCTCAGCCCAACAGGAGCAACAGGAGAAGGCCATGCACCTTGACACCAGTGCTGGGAGGGCCACAGTACCGCGGAAGGAGATGCACTGGCCTCAGGTACCAACGAGGGGGTCGTCCACTCTCAGATTCAAACCCCACTCCTAGGCATGCTGTGTGAAACACAGGGAACACAGCGGTACATGCAGGGACCCTCGCAGCAGCCTCCTCCCCACGCTGCATTCTGGAGACGCTGGAGCGCTCCTCTGCAGCTAGGAAATGGTGAGGAATGCAATATGAGGCAGCTATTAAGAGGTGCAAACTGTATGTCCATACGTACCTTTTCTAATTTATGGGGTAATTTCTTCAATATAAAACATGATGCAGAAAAGTATAGATCCTCTGATCCCATTGAAAAATAAAATTCAAAAACATACACATATTCATTTGAGGGTTCAGAATAAAACTGAGGAAGACAAATTCTAAAACTTCCTCACAGTGGCTACTCCTGAAAAACTAGAATTGGAAGGAAAGGAGACTTTCCAATTTATAGAATCTGCGAAAAAAATCACAAACTAATCTTAATCCTCATAAATTTTCGTAAATACAAGGCTCCCCGTATCACTTGTCATGAAACTTACCTTCAGCCTCCTTTTCAGAAAAACAGGCATGACCCTCCAGAAAAGCCTACATTATTCGTTAGCTACTCTCATGAGGCGCAGATCCTTGCTCTTAAGGTGGCAGATGACAAAAGCTCCCCAGCAGGGATTCCCTGGCTATGGCTAAACATGATCAAGGCAGCATTTCCCAAGGAATATTCCCAACTGACTGCCAGCCTAAAGATCAACACCAGCCTTGGATTTTGGCACAGGCAGGCAAATCATTGCCTGGATTGCTTGGCCCACACTCTGCAATGACACCAAGAAAACATGGACATACCAGGAAGGAACCCGGTGTGTGAAATCCAGGTGTAGGGAACAAGTAAGGGGCAGTGCCGAAGCCAGCGGGCAGGATGCAGGTCCCACCACTTCAGAGTGTAGTGAAATTTTAAATACCACAATAAGCATGCACAACGTGAAGTCAACAAATCTTAAGAAAGAGCACCGTCTCTGAAGGTCAGAACCTACATGCCTCCCTGATCTCTGGACAGTGGCCCCACAGTTAACTGTGCGCCTTTTTTATTGAAAGAATGAGCAGAGGACAGGAGCCCAGGATTGTAACACACCACCAGGAGAAGAAAAAAACAGAATCCTCCAAGAGTGAGAGAACCTCTAGAAAGAGAAGGGCCACCATTAAGATAAAGCCCCACCGGGGCTGAGATTGTAGCTCAGTGGTAGAGCGCTTGCCTCGCACGCGTGAGGCACAGGGTCCGATGCTCAGCACCACATAAAAATAATAAATAAAAGACATTGTGTCCATCTAAAACTAAAAAAAACAAAGATAAAGCCCCACCCCCACCCCGCTTTTGCAATCAGAATGTCAAAGCGTCCAAGGACAGCAGCTGGAGCAATGAGGTAGGGCCCACTGAAAAGGGCAGGGGTCACCTGAGTCGGAGCAAATGGGGAAGGCTGGAGTAGAAAGGTTTGTCGGATGAATGAAAAGGTACAATAACGTGGCAGTTACAAGACAGCAAAGGTATTCCCTAAAAAACAAACCAAGCCTGAATGCCTCTTAAGAGAACAGAAAAGCCCAAGATGGGTGAATGGAGGAGGGAAAGGAAGAAGTGAGGGGAGGAGGAGAGAAGTGAGGAAGGAGTGAGGAAAGCAGCAAAGCCCCAGAGCAACAGGACCTCAAACAGAGGCACTAGGGAGAATGCTCTCGAAGCAACAGGGTCAGAACGATGTTTCCAGAAACAGAAAAAAGAAAACGGCAACCCAAAGTGAAATGCTACAGCTGATGCATGCTACCACAGACGCTCAAGGGGCAGGGATCTCCAAGGTGCTAGAAAGAAACCTTACAGCACCAGCCCTCTGTGATGGGAACCCATTCGACTTACGCTCCCCACTGTCCACTGTCCTGGTTGCCAGACAGACTGTAATGGCGTTGCTGTGCTGATACTTGAGTAACTCTCATCTCAGTTAAAAAGGGCCAAAGCACAAACTCTCACCCATGCATTTCATAATTGTCATTTTATGATTAGCTGTTGCTGTTAATCTCTAGGCTTAATTTATAAATTAAACTTCATCACAGGAGTGCATGTGTGTGAATACACACAGCATGCTTAGAGTACAGTACCGCCCTTGGTTTCAGATATCCACTGGAGGCCTTGGATGGATCCCCTGAAGGCAACAGGAGTGTACTTAACCACCCACTGAGAAGTTTACTCCAGGTTGCTTACCAAGTTTCACTGTTTCCCATACAAAGAAAAACCAGGTCCATCACCAGAGAACTGAATATAGGGTCTAAAAAGGTGCAAGAGGCCATTTCCAAACTTGTCCCTATATCTGAAATTCATCCCTTCTCGTTTGGAAATGGCACATATTTGCTAAATCATATGCCACTGTTAATAATACTCAAGGAATTGTCTCTAAAAAATTCTACTAACATTCAAGTGTTATCTGGGGAAAAATTGGTAATACATTAGAAAAAAAACTTTTCAGGAAATTAACTGAGCCTTAGCAGAGAGAATCAGGGTCTGCAAAAGTCAACGCAAGCAAGTTGTGTTTGTTGTTTACTTTTAGGCCTCCGCCAGGCAAGACGGGGATAACTATCAAGGAGGACATCATTGAGAGAAAGCACAACAGAGGGGGGCACAGGTCAGAGCTCACAGGGCTCAGGCTCGGCCAAGGCTGTCAAAATGGGTCTGACCCTTCCTTCCTTTGCTAAGGCACAGGAAAGCCACTGTGAGGCCACCACCTCTGCCTCATGTCTCTACTCAGACTCACACTTCTGGTCGCTGCGCAGAGTAAGAGGAAGCACCACAGCCTGAGTGGGAAAATGAGACAAGGTTCGCAGACCTGGCTGCAGAGAACAGAAGAGCCCAGCTCAAAGTGAGGTCAGGAGGCTGGGAAAAGCCAGTGGAAATCACACACGCGTGCATACACATGAGATGTGCATCCAGATGCATGCAAGCATGCCAGCTAAATACACAGAAGATATCCCCATTATATCATACCTGTGCTTCTTCCTGAAAATCAAGTTCTAAAGTATTCCACTGGTAAGTTATTTTCCTATACAACTTCCAAACACTGTTTCCATTGCTGTGACCTTAAATTTTGGAATTTTATACATACAGCAGTTAACAGAAGGTTCTAGAGTCAGACTATCTGGGTTCGAATCATTGCTGCATGGCTTATGAGCTACACACACTGGAATAAGTTACTTAAACTCCCTGTGCCTAAGGCTCTTCATCCAAACACAAGAACAGCAAAAGTGCCCACTCACACGGCTGCCATGAGGGCTAGAGGAGGCAGTGCCACAGCGCACTGATACTGCAGCTGACCTCAGCCACGCAGTGTGCACTCCTCGAACTGAACTGCCAGACTAACCAAGGTGGCATCTAAATACCTGCTTCCTGACAGACACATGGCTGGTTAAAAATCACGATTCAGTCCTGGCTAAAAATGCAGACAATTAAGCAGGTGCAACATAAACCGAACACTTTATCCCCCCGCCCCCAAAATAACATAAAATCCGGTAAGAAAGCCCAGAAGGCAAAGAACAACTACTTCGGATGACAGAACACAGGATAGCTGGTCACCTGTGTATGTGTTGGTACTTTCCACACCTTCTAAAACATGCACATTTTTAATAAAAAGAACACGTTTCAATGTATGACCTTACTACAGCGAAGGAAATGCACTAACTCCTTCAAGTCCCACCACACTTTCAAGAAATACTTTAAAAATGAGCTGCAAAATAACACCATAAATATATTTGATTTTCTTTCTGATTCATTCACTAATCTTTATTTCACTACTCTTGGTATTCCCCAAAATAACTATTTCATGAAGGTAATTAAAATAATTGTTTATAAACTGAAATCGGCATGTTTGGCACTAAAATCATGTTAGCTGTACCATGAACTCAACAAGGTCACCTTTGCCAAACTTGAATTAAAACCACATTTTTAAATCTTGGAGGACCTAAACATGAAATGCAGTAAAACCACTGTCCATGGTACTCCTGGCAGGCATCTCCTCTTGAAAAAGCAGGAGCTTAGCTAATCTGCAAAGGAATCTTTACAAATCCATATATTCAGCAATCAAGACTCCTTTCCTGTGTTTTATTATCCCAATAAGTCAAAGCAATATGTTTATTAATAAGCATGTTCCACTAACTGGTTAAAAGCAACATGCCACCAAAATAATTCAGCAACACTAAAAGTGAAGTGGCGATCTGATAATGTTCAAAATTAACTCACACCAGCCACAATTCCACAACACAGCACCCCTGTTACAAAACAAGTCGCCACTGGGTAGAAACGAGTTAATCCTAGGTGCTGTTAACCTTGAATATAAACCCACACATTATTTTGAAGTATTAGAATTCCAAATGTGTGTACTGGGTTTTAGAACATAAATATGTCGAAATGTCCCTCAAGACATAATCTACAGGAAAGCACACAATAAAAACAGGAAAAAAGACATCCTCATTTAACCTAATCAATGCTGGTGTTATTGAGTCTGTGCTTGGGAGAGGGCGGCTAAGAGGGCGAGCAAGGGCTGACTGTGAGCCTACATTAACAATAAGGTAACCACACTGGATGGAATGCTTGAGCCACCACTGTTGGAAAAACCCTATGAGAACTAGAAAACTTCCAGAGGGCGTGGCTCCAGTCACACGCTGAGCCAACAGCAAGCAACCAACTTGACCACCATGCTTCAGCTAGGCTGTGGTCAGCCAGCATTCTTAAATAACAAAAACATAAAAGTTTGCATTTTATTACTCACTAAAAATTAAGTATTTAAAAATATAGAAAACATAGAATGCATAAAATTAATATGTGAAATCTATCTTACTAACAGTAAACTATTCACATTTTAAATATGACATATGTTTATCTTATAGGCCTACTTGAAAATGTCATGAATAGAGATTTACATTTACTTTGGAATTGTTGTTTTTAAAAATCACCCAAACCACCTTTTTCAAAACAAGCATTGAGTATACTAGGGCAGTAGGTCACAAACTCCAGGGGTTTCCTTGCAGCTCATTTGTGAGGAAAAGGGCCATTCTCACCATAACACCTGGACAGTGCTGGCCTTTCCTGTGTGCTGCACAGATGGCCAGAGGCAAGGAGCAGCACTGAAGTGCCTCAGCACAAGACATGGCAGCGCATCAGGGTGGCAGGGACAGAGCATGAATGTACTCTCCACTGCTCTGTGCTACTCACACTTTAGAAAAAGCTAGTTTCACTTAAGAATGCCTCTGATAAAACAGAAAAAAAAGATGGCTTTTATTGAGCTTTGACTGCAGCACATGCATTCAGTGGTCTGTATGCCCAAGGACGGACAGAAGCATTCCACTTCTGCTGTAAGCCAGTGGTAAAGACGTCTACGCCAGCAACTGAATGAGGGGCTCTTTACAGAACACCATTTTTCTTGAAAGAATGACCTACGAACGATGGTTGCCCAGGCTTGGATGTTCTGCAGACATTTCCTAAAAATGAACAGAGCAAGTTTGTCCCTCTGAGCACTGCCCAATCAGGCTGCCAATCGTGAAGTGTCTGAAAACTTGTCCCAACACTGCTGAGCTCAGAGTGGTGACAGTGAACGTGAACATTTTGGCACTGTCTGAGGAAACCTGCCAACAGTCGGCAGACGTGTGTAACAGTGAATTAGTGTTTTCCAAATGATCAAGGTAGGATGGAGGAGACATGCACAGGTAAAATACCCTCTCAAAGCACAAGGCAGACAAATGGGTTTTAGCAGAACACAAAGTCTTCAAAAGAATCTTTTTTAAAAAAAATTTTTGCAGTTGTAGATGGACAGCGTGCCTTTATTTTGTTTGTTTTTATGTGGTGCTAAAGATTGAACCCAGTGCCTCACACCTGCTAGGCAAGTGTTCTGCCACTGAGCTACAACCCCATTCCTCAAAAGAATCTTCTAAAAGAGTATTAGTCAGAAAATATTTAAGGTCAACCTAGAAACCTTATTATGACTGACTCTTATGTTTATTACCAGTGACCCTTAAAAATAATAACTTCAAGTTTTTGTCAACAACATAATTAAAGTAAAAAGCAAAATACGATGTAACCTAAAGACTCAACAAAAATTCACGTCACATCACACAGTATGGTAGAGAACAGACGCCCCCACAGCCTGAATAAACCACCTGTATAGCACTGTACTCAGAGCGCACAGCACTCAACATCATTCAGACAACATTGACATCTACTGCTCTTTGAAAGACGTCCTCCCAACCCGTGCCTCCATCCTACAGTGCCTGTAAGAGGCTATGGAATTTAAAAGTTGGAGCACTCTTAAATAGATTGCTGCTCCTGTCCCCCTCTTCCCAAGAGCAAGGGGCGCAAGTGTCAGGGCAGAGTTCCCAACCACAGCACACGCCACCACCAGACAGTTCCTGCTGGTTCCATGGGTAGCACCTCTGAGCCAGGCAAAGGCAGGCACACTCACGGGGGCAGTCACTCAACACAGCAGAGGCAAACCTCCCCAACTTCCCTTCAGCAGGACCAGTGTGGAACGGAACACAACTAAGAGCCAATGGACCCTCCCAACCAACCAAACACCCAAACAACAATGAGGAAGGAGCGGTCCAAGTCCTCATCTGGAAGTCACACTCCCAGCGGAGATGAGGAAGCGAGGCACAGTGTTTCTACTGCATGCTGGCAGAGCCAGACTCAACAGGAACTCGTCCTTAAGGTCTGATTCCGCCCTACCAGAAAGGAAGTCAGCTTCGAAAAAACAGAAACCAGCTGAATATTCTGTGAAAATGGCCAGTCCCTCTGCATGGTCAGTTGGGCCGAGTAAACTTCAGGCAGCTTGGAAGTATGGGAAAAACACAGTTTCAGCAGCTTAGTCCTGTTCACACCTGGAGCCAGTGGAGACAATCCCAATTTATGCTGCTGTCCTGGTGTACATGCCAACAGTTACAGAGCACTCCAAACTGTCCTCCTAACTGCAGCACAGGGACATCTATGAAAACATAACAATGCGGTCAAGTGCAACAAAAATGCACTTATTTTCTATAATTCCTGAGATATTCTTTACTGTTACATTTCACGCATGCAAAAGTACAGAAATTTTAGCTATTTTCCAGCCATAGTAACCGCTCAATCTCAGTTCCTCTAATGTTTTTATCCTGAAATGCCCTTGTGAACCTGCCCGCACGAGACTTCATGTGCTGTGACTTCTGGAATCACTAGCTCGGGGAAAACACGCCCCTGCTTCATGTGTGAGCCACCTCTCTAGTGCTGGTTTTCACTTTGCCAAGGATGCTCACTTCTTAAATCCCAGTGGGGTTTGACTAACTCCCTGTATCAAAAGGAGCAAGTCTTCAGTCTTCCACTGTGGCAGAGTACAGCCTAACCAGACAACATGAGATAAGCAAACACATGTCCCCTTGCCACCTTGCGGCCTCTCAAACCCTACTGTGCACTCCAGAACACCTGGGACAAAAGGTCCCAGACTTTCGGATTTCAGATTTCTCCAGTTTTTGTAACACATGCATGTTACAGGGGGGACGTGAATCTCTTCTCGAACTTCAATTGTTTCATAGAAGCCTTTTACACACAGCCTGAAGGTGACTTTATACAACATTTTTATTGTGTCTATGTTTTGACTGCAACTTTCATGTGAGGTCAGATGCGGGATATTCCATTTGTGGTATCTTGTTGGTGTGCAAAATTTTTTGGATTTAGAGGATTTCAGACTTTGAGGTTGGGGTGCAACCTATACTAGAAATGTTAAAAAAGATCTGCTCATGAAAAAAGATGGAAGACAGATATAGTAGTGCACACCTGTAACCCCAGTGACTTGGGAAGCTGAGGCAGGAGAATCCAAAGCTCGAGACCAGCCTGGGGCACTTAGATCCTATCTCAAAGAAAATATAAAAAGGGCTGGGTGACGTGTGAGGCCTAGTATGTGTGAGGCCTGGGTTCAATCCCCGGCATCGTTAAGAAAAAAAAAATTCCAAATTTGACAAGATGCACAAACCTGCTACAACTCCTATAGGTTAAGACTCTGGCTGGAAGCCCACCAGTGGTCCTTCAGACCTTGCTGGAATGTTGTGAGGAGCTGTGGGATGTGGCACACTGCTCAACATCTGACTTGCAAGTGTAAATGTGCCTTAAATAGCCTTGGTCCCTGTCCCTGGCATCTCTGGGGTGAACAAGCATATCCTACATACCACCAGCAAGGAAACTAACAGAAACAGCAGTCTACCTAAGGTGGAAATAATTTTCAATTAATGAGTCAGTTTAGTTTCATATTCAATAAGGGCTACGTGTATATCCATTTTATTTATAGTAAAGAAAAATAGGTATATATCAAAATAATTGTACTTCATTAGCATTTTCTGAAATTACATCAAAGTTCAAGTCTGGCAACACTGTTTATATACAAATTAGCCTATGCCACCAGAATAGTCATTGCCTAATACACAATTGCTCAATTAAATTCCTAATGACATAACTATGAATCTTTTCTTCTTAAGCTTCCCACCAATTTAGTACCATAGCCTGATACTGTGCCTATATTTTTTCAATATGAAAGACTACTTGTACTACTACTGATATGCTGCTACTCTAGTTATTTAATCACAATAGAAAGTCCATAAAAGTTTATAGCTACAACATTTATATTCCATTAGGTCAACAAACTTTCATTGGTAGAAGGATAGCAAATTGAAACTGATCTAGGTGTAGCTTCAACTTAAAGTTGTCTAAAAAATACACAAGAGCTGTACCTCAGACTCAAACATAAAACAGCCAGTTATTACAGAAAGTAAAGATTTTAGAAGATTATAACCACTACTGAGGTTCAATTTATAATAAAGAAACAAACAGAGATGCCTATGAATACTAAAAATTCATCAGCAGCAACCACCTACCTCATTATACATTAGCCACCAGAAAAAGGAAAAAGAGACTTTCAGTAGCGCCAAAGCTTAAAAATACAACTGCCATCATCAAAACAGTTAAGTTGCATGATAAAGCATAGTTAGAACTGAAGTATCAGTCTGGAATACAGACGTAGCTTCACTAAATTATGCAATCACCTCCTCACCTGAAGATTCCGTGTTCCACCTCTGCCCACAAACCAAAGTTATTTTTTACATGCATCTTTGAGTAAATATGAATCACCACATTACTTCTCAAGATGAATCAAGGTATTAAATAAAACATACTCATCTATGATAAAGTGCATGTTAAAATTCAAATAAATTTTAAGTTATTTCTTCTACCAAGGCAGAAAGAAGGCAAGGAACTCAATAAACAATAAATAAATGAACAGAAAAAATATCTCAAAAAGCTAAATGGTCAATTACCTAGTGTAGGTTTTACATTTAGGTGTAACCTTTACAGAAAATGAAGAATAAGATATGAAAACATGAAATCTTTATTAGCCTAAACAGGCAATTTCCACTAAATTTTTAAAAAGCATTTCCCATGTTTTGTCAGGAAAACAAGTACACACAAAGGAAATCATATTCAATAGTCTTCCACAAAACTTCATTGAGCTCCTACCACACAACAGGCAAAATAACTTCAAGAACAAAACTTTGAAGTGTCTGCCTTCAGTTAAGGAGGAAGGGAGACCTGCCAATGGCTATCCTGACAACCCTGGTGAGTTAAACCCACAGGAGGACCGAAGAGTGACCAGAGAAACCCTCTTCCAAGGAAAGCAGGAAGCACTCTGCCATGGAAAGCTTTAAGGAGCTTTTATGAACTCCTAAGTTTTCACAGTACTTACAACATTAACTCAGCTCAACAACAACCCCCTGGTGATGAAATGTCCACATCAGGCCCAGACCATCCACCTTCATTTCACAAACTCCAACAGACTATGAGAACCATTTCTGGAAGCCCTCTTTTTGCACATAGATGTGAATGTTAAGGAAAAGCAAGTTTAACCACAATGATTTAAAATACATCTTAATTTTCTTAAAAATCAAATGTAATCCAAAGAACCAAGCTAATTATCTTCCTAAACAGAGAAACCTCAGAATTATCAGTGGTTATCAAAGCTACCTGAAATCACCAATCACAGATAATTAAAGCAGTTATAAAATTGGTAAGACACTGATCACTGTACCAAAAAAGGCCAACAAAAAGAAAACAACTCATGCTCTCATTCACATTCATAAAAAAATTACCCAACAAAATAAACATAAGGCTTAGATCTTATCTCTACAAGTGAACCTCTGCAGTGGATATGCTCAACATCGACTGAATATCTATAATGTATCATTTATGTTCTTGTAGAAAACTAAGATGTTCAAATTGTAATGGCCAAATGGAGTAAAAACAATCATTAGATGTTAAAAAAAAAATTCATTTATACTCTGAGAAGGCAGATTGAAACCTCTGACCTTAAAAATACTGGTTTAGAGAATTAAGTTTGTCTACACCACAAAAAAAGATACAATTATATAAAGCTTAACTTCTAAGACAAGAACAAATGGAAGAGCATGCAAAGGTTCTCCACAAAACAGAACAGGAGGTGTGAGCTACCCAGACACAGTGACAGTGCTCAGAAAAAAATAACAGGGACTTTTTTTTTTTTTTGATACTGGGGACTGAACCCAGGGGCACTTTACCACTGAGCCACATCCCCAGCCCTTTTAATCTTTTAGTTTGAGAACAGGATCTCACTAAGCGGCTGAGGGCCTTGCTTAAATTACTGAGGTGAGTTTTGAACTCATGATCCTCCTGCCTCAGCCTCCCGAGCTACTGGGATTATAGGTGTGGCCACTGGGCCCAGCAACATGGACATCTCTTTTTAAAAAAAAAAAAAATCATTACATAAGGCTTTCAAATATAATTTTGAAGAATCTCTTCTAAAAACAAAACATTTACATTTAAGAGGGGAGGAAACACTAGTATGAAATGCACAATCTTTTTAAAAAGTTCTTCCATTATTGCTCTGTATACACTGCAACTTTTCACCAGCAAAATGACTGAAAAAAGATTTCCAAATGACAAGACAATTTTACTTTAATAGCTACTCATATCTCTAGGAAAATAAGAAAAAGTTTCAAATTAATACTTAAAAGTAGAATTTAATTAACAAATTAACTACATTTCTGGCTTGGAATTTTTTAAAAAGTGCTGTGGCATGTCATGTCAAAAGGGGGTTCCTGTGAAGGTCATCTCAGAGGTAGGTTGGAACAGCAGTCTTGTTTAGTTTTTCCCAGTTTTATTGAGGGATAAGTGACAAATAAACCACATATATTTGAAGAAAAAAAAAACAGTCAACTGAATTTAAAAGACCAAAGAATAAGTTGAATCCTCTAATATTACACTGAAAAAAAAAAGATTTCCCCCCCAACAAACCTTGAGAAATCTCTCAAAAATCAAAAATAGATTAAAGCAAAAACAAAAACAAAATTATGTACCAAGACAATGTTTTACATCCAAATATTCTTATCCTACCATAAAAAAAAAGAACTTCTTATTCTAAAAAATGTAATCCTGAAACTAAATTACTACAAAAGTTGTGCTAGGAAGTCTATGAATGAATACTTCACTCCATAGTAAATTTGCTTACTAGAAGCTAACTCATAAACTCATTACAGAAGATGAGGTGTGAATCAGGTGTAACTTAACATCAGTGTTCAAACTGTCAAGCTGAACCCAATAGTTTATATCAGCATTCAACTGAGGATTGTGAGTGGCTCTAACTAATCATGTCAAGTGTGCTCAGAGGCAACGTGAACAGGAAGAGCAGCCCCCCACCACAGGCAAATCAAGACCCCACAAATGCAGTCTAATTATCTCAACACAAATTGAGATTGAATGATAAAGAGATTAAACTTCATGAGACCCTTCAAATCTACCAAGGGTGTTTTGGTATCTGAGAGCTGGCAAATAAATATGGTTAGCTTTAAATCACCTACAACAACAAACCAAAAGCAGGTGCTATTAAAATAGTGTCCTGTATAGGCACGAACCCTGGGTGTCAGGTTGTGCTGTGGAAGTGTACACGGTAACACTCAAGGACACACACCCCGGCCCTGTGCCGGGATTGGAAGGATTGGAGGATCTGGAGGGTCCCCAGGGTCGGGAGGGTCCTCCTAGCCACCTCTGGCTTCCCCACATCTCCTGTCCTGATGGACTGGGCCTCACACATTTTTTTGCAAAACCGGGCACGACTCTTTCATCAGGTCTGTTATAAACAACTGCCAATGCACCAGACCAAGGGTGACTTCCTCCCGCCTGGGAGCCTGGGCTGGCTACCACCCTCCAGCCCTGGCTGGCTGCGGGTGCCTCGGCGCCCAGCCGGAGGGGTCGTGCTGGACAACTCTGGACAACGATCTCTCGCCCGGGTGGGCACCTCACGCTCCAGACCCCAGGCGAGCACCGGCCCGTCACGTGCTCTACGAGTGACCGCGGTCCATGTCCCCACACTGGGAAGACGCCATGAGAGAAACAGGCTTCAGCCAGGACCAAACGTCCAGTCCAGTCGGCATCCCTTGGGGACACGAGAACCACAGAGGGGCCCACCAAGCAGGGTAGGGGCACAGGGGGGCCGAGCAGGTCGGGTCCAGGACACATGCGAGTGGCCTAGGACACAGGGGTCAGCAAGATAGGGTCCCAGGAGCACCAGTGAGCGAGCAGGGAACACAGGTGAGCAGCCAGAGATCACAGACGGGTGGCCAAGTGGGGCCCGAGGACACAGGTGTGTGGCCAGGTGGGGTCCCTGGACGCGCAGGGGAGCGGCCAGTCGGGCAGCCAGGTGAGGTTCCCGGGACACAGGAGGGAAGCCGGGGAAGGCCTGGGACGCGCGGAGATGGCCAGGGGGGTCCGGGGCGCCCTCGCGAGTGGCGCGGGGCGAGTCAGGGAGGGGCCTGAGGCGCAGGAGGGCAGCCAAGTGGGGTCCAGCGGCGAGGCGAGCAAGCGAGGGAGGCCTGAAGCGGAGCGCGGCCAGGTGGGCCTCGGGGCGGGAGGCCGGGGAGCCAGGGGCAGGCCAGGGCGCAGGTGGGCGGCCAGGTGGGCCCGGAGGCCCAGCCAGCGGCCGGCGGCCGGGACACAGGTGGCTCGGCGCGGCCCGGGACCCGGGGGCGGGACGGCAGGGACGCCGCGGACACCGGGCGCGGGGCCGGGGCCGGGGGGCGGGGCGCGGGGCCGGGGCGCGGGGCCGGGGGACGGGGCGCGGGGCCGGGGCCGGGGGACGGGGCGCGGGGCGCGGGGCCGGGGCGCGGGGCCGGGGGACGGGGCGCGGGGCCGGGGCCGGGGCCGGGGCGCGGGGCCGGGGGACGGGGCGCGGGCCCGGGGACCCGCCGCGGCGCGGCGCCCACCTCGGTCGGCTGGCTGATCTCGAACAGGTCCAGCCGGTTGGCGTTCCAGTGGTGGATGATGTCGGCCAGCTTCCGCCGCTCCTCGTCGCGGCCGCCCGCCGACATGGTGGGCCGCGCCGCCCCGGGCCCGCAGCCGGCACAGGCCGCTTCGCGCCGCGCCCTCCCCCGGCCCGGCCCGCGTCCGCCCGCGCCGCCTCAGCCCGCGCCTCAGCCCGGCCGGTGCGCCGCGCCCCGCCCCGCCCGCCGCCGTCGTGCGCGCCCGCCGTGCGCGCCCCCGCGCCCCGGCCGCGCGCGCGCCGTCCTCGGGGCCGCCCGCTAGGTGCGTCAGGCCGCGCGGCGGGGCCGGGCGCGCGCCGCGGCAGGTCGGGCAGCCGTTCCCGGGGCGGCTGCGGGCTCGGGCTGCCCCTCGCCGGGCGCGGGCAGCCGGGGTCGCGCGAGGCGTGCGTCCGGGAAGGCGGCGCGGTCGGGAGCGCGCGGGCGCGAAGGGCGGGGACGCTCGCGCGGGCTCGGCGAGCTCGGACAGGTGTCCCCGCCGCCGCCTGAGAGGTGGGCTCCCGAGCCGGCCCGCGACGCGCCGGCGCAAAGGCGCCCTCGGCCCCGAGCGGGTGGCCGGCGGCGCGCGGTGGCCCTCCCGCCCCGGCCCGTGCGGAGAAAGCGGTCCCGCCCGGCGGCTTTGTCTCGCCGCCTTCAGCCGCGCGGGCGGGCGGCGCCCCGAGCGGCCCCGGTGGGCGCCGCGCCCGGCACGGGCCCCGCCGCCCCGCGCACTCGGAGCCCTGCCAGCCGGGCCGCGGTCGGTAGCCCGAGCCGGACCTCCGCTGTGGCCGGGCAGGCCGGGCCCCCGGAGTAGGGGCCCCGGCAGCGCGGGGGAGCCGGGAGGCGGGCGCAGGCTTCCGCCGTGGTGCCTTGTCATTAAAAAACCTCATGTTTATATTTATGCACGTGTGTGGATCCAGACACAGATGTGACGTGCCTGCCATAGCTTGCAGGGACACAGGCTCTGAGTGCGTGTTACTACTGATGTTCTGATTTATTAAAAATCTCCATTCGTATTATGTATGACAGGTATATAAATATCTAAACTACGGTTCACAGTGGGTCCCGACCGCTTTAGTTAATTGACAAAGGTTTAAAAGCAACTCAGAAGCCACAGATTGCCTGTGATTCTCACACCTCAGAGGCGCAGACGTGTAGGCCACATTCTTCCTCTAATCGTCATTGTTCAAGACCCCAAGATAATATTCTGAACCATATGTTAATTTTGGTATATATAAAAATGAAAAGATGCAATATCCATCTTCTATTCTCCATGCACTGCTGAGTTCTAATATATTTAAGAATTGTATTTAAATGACATTCAAGAAATACCATATATAAATGAAAACATGAGGGATTTATTATTAACCCCACGTGGAAGAAAAACAGATTGTACTGCAAAGTTGTACTGCATGAAGTTGAAAAGTACTTTTACAATCTGTAAGTCGGTTTTTAAAATTTGTTTCCACTCCATATTTTACTCTTGGTTTTCCCTTTTTAAAGTATTAAATTATCTTTAATTAATTACACTATTAAAAAAGTAAGAATCTGTCACCACTAATGTTGTCATGAGAACACATAAAAACAAGGAAAGATTTTAAAATATCCAGTTTTTAAAAATGCTTTTAAAACATTTTTAAATGCTTTTAAAGTATATATATATAGTATTGTGAAGACCAGGTTCTAACACCAACCAACTGTAATAAACCTTTTCCTACCTCAGTTTACACAGGCTCTAGAAAACAAGAAGTGCCAGGAAAAAGATTGAAACATCTAAGGAAAACAAATGATACAAACATACCAGCAATACTTGATGACTATTCGTTTGCTTAATTTTTAATTTTCTAGACACTCAGTAAGTTGATCAAATTTTTAAATGTTTCAATCTTATAATTGCATAAATCATCTTATAAGTTCTTTTAATAAATGTATCAATTCAGAGGATGGTCTTTCCTGGACAGTTAAAAAAATGTAATAAAGATACAATGAACTTTATAACGTAGGTATAGTAGGCTATGCACATGAAGGGTAAGCTACATAGTTAACCTAGAAAGTTAAATAACCAAGCTCTCCTTTGTCTAGCCCATGGCTAGAAGTTCAGTGCTGTGCAATGAGTTTTTTAGACAAGAAGAGAAAAAAATTCTAGAGGACTAAGTTTTCATTAAGTATCTGCTCATTTACTTGATAAATGGAGAGGTATATCTTTCAACTCTACTTTCTTATAGGTTCATGTTTGTGATATTTAGTCAAATTTTAGGTTACCTGACAGAATTTCCGAGAAGCAAGTTTTTACAGAGTAATGATATAAATGGCTTTTAAAATAGGAATTTAATCTTACTTGTTTAAGCAAAAATTAATCTTCCCAACCCAGAAAGACATCTGTGGTTAAATGTGTTCACTGGCACTTTGTAACCTAAGATGATGCTGGGAAAAATTTGAAAAGTTCAGCCTTAAATGCATAAGTTAATTCGCTGAACAGAAATAAATCACTTTCGTAGGAGGTATTGAAAGGGAAATTACACCTTGTAAAAATCGGTCATTTACCTGTTAATGTGTTAGAGAATTACTTTGTATTGTTTTTATGCAATATTATGTGACAGCCTAAGTTAAAGTGTGGATTGTATATATCCTGATAATCATTTGTTTCAGATTTAGGTGAGATGTGGCATATACGGGGAAAGGGCACCTCAGGGCATCGTCTTAAGAGAAGACCTTAGGCTGTGTTTTCACTCCTCATAGAATTGCTGCAGATGTCAAGAGCCCTTTTAAAAATGTTTAAGTTGCACAGCATTTTCAAAAGCAGAGATGCTGGCAGATAAAGAAGAGATTCCACATGGGGAAGTTCTTGGACATTTCACTTTCAGGGATTCAGGAACGAGGCATTTCTCAATACACT